>JBDFRD010178412.1:0-12046 GCA_039654405.1 Bullina lineata | reverse complement strand
CGACATATTTATAATCACTATCTATCACTATCTATTTTTTGTTTACTCACCACATATTTATAATCACTATCTATCACCATCTATTTTTTGTATACTCACCACATATAATTTATAATCACTATTTATCACTATCTATTTTTTGTTTAATCACCACATATTTATGATAAAGAAGTAACTCATTGGACAATGGAAAACTTGGGTAACAATACAGAATCTTTATATGGGAAGGAAATACGTAGAAGAAACTGGGGACAGACAAATATTTTTGACTCAAACTAGACATAATGAATGAGAGAGAGATAGAACACGCGCAAGAGAGAGAGGAAGAGAGAGAGAGAGGGAGAGAGAGAGAGAGAGAAAGAGAGAGAGGGAAGGGAAGACAGAGATATCATTTCTCCTAGATAGGAAGCTAGCTTGTCGTATGTTTACTTCCCCAGCAGAATCTGCCAATACCCAATTTGCACCTGGGTGGGGAGAGAAAAAAATGGGGCGAAGTGTCTTTCCCAAGGACACAACACGGTCACCAGGAGTCGAACCAAGACCCTCACTTGGAAGTTCGTTCTGACCACTCAACTACCACGCCATCCCCCAGAGCTGAGCATGAGAGAAACATGAGAAGACAAGAATTGCGTACCCAACGGTGTGAGGTTTATGTCGACACAGGTCAAGGACGTCCGTACACAAGAGTCGCAGGTTGTGAGTTGTCTTCATCTGAGCCCCTGAATGGAAGCAAATAATCATGTTAGACAAACAATAAAACACCAAGCAAATAATGATGTTAAACAAACATTAAAACATCATTAAATGAGAAGCAAGTAATGATGTTAAACAAAACATTAAAACATCATTAAATGAGAAGCAAGTAATGATGTTAAACAAACATTAAAACATCATTAAATGAGAAGCAAATAATGATGTTAGACAAACATTAAAACACGCCTGAATGAGAAGCAAATAATAATGTTAGACAAACATTAAAACACCAAGCAAATAATGATGTTAGACAAACATTAAAACACACCTGAATGAGAAGCAAATAATGATGTTAGACAAACATTAAAACACCAAGCAAATAATGATGTGAAACAAACATTAAAACACACCTGAATGAGAAGCAAATAATGATGTTAGACAAATATTAAAACACACCTGAATGAGAAGCAAATAATGATGTTAGACAAACATTAAAACACACCTGAATGACAGGCAAATAATGATGTACACAAACATTAAAACACCTCTGAATGAGAAGCAAATAATGATGTTAGACAAACATTAAAACATCCTTGAATGAGAAACAAATAATGATGTTAAACAAACATTAAAACACTGATGATACTAAGTTGGTCATTCCACTGTCACTCATGACCTTCGCCTCCACTTTTTTTTTTTACTTATGCCTCTTGATTCTTTAAGGACCATAGGGCCGCAACAACACTTCTCCAACGCACGCGGTTCTGGCAGGTCCTCCTCAGCTTGGCCCATGTCATTCCAGCAGCCCTCGCTTCAGCATTTATACTCTTGCCCCAAGTTTCCTCCAGCTATCTCTGTCCTGGGCCAGTCTCTCCAGCTGTCCCCATGTGTAGCCCTCATTCCAATGTAAACGCTTGCTTTTTTGAAACGCTTTCCAGCTTCTCTCTGACATAACAAAAGAAACAAACAAACAAAAAAATACTACATGTCTGACGCTCAGTGGAATATTGGACACACAGGGCACGTACCTAAGTGAATTGTGAAGCTTTCTTCAAGTCGCGTGCTTGGGGCCTGTCTTTCTTCCTCCTCAGCATCAGGTAAGGCTGAGGACATATTTCTCAGTCGCTGTCTGTGGGAAGGGATTAAAAATTATCGCATTATCAAAAACCTTCTTCTTGAATGCAGGTTAATGTTACATTGATGAAAACCTTTACCAACAAAGTAGTAAATGTATTTCTTAGAATTAGTTATGTATTTCTTAGAATTAGTTAATGTATTTCTTAGAATTAGTTATGTATTTCTTAGGATTAATTAATGTATTTCTTAGAATTGGTTAATGTATTTCTTAGAATTAGTTATGTATTTCTTAGGATTAGTTAATGTATGTCTTAGAATTAGTTAATGTATTTCTTAGAATTAGTTAATGTATTTCTTAGAATTAGTTATGTATTTCTTAGAATTGAAAAGAAAAACTTTTTCCTTACACGTAAGAGGGAAGACTTCCATTGAAAAGAAAAACTTTTTCTTACATGTAAGAGAGAAGAGTTGCATTGAAAAGAAAACTTTTTCCTTACACGTAAGAGGGAAGAGTTGCATTGCCTTGGGAATCCTCGTGCACACGGAACACCCATTCTCGATACTCTGCCTTTTGCTGGTCATGTAACAAGCTCAACTCCGAGGCCCATTTATTTTCTATGATCTGCAAGAACAAACATTTTCAATAATGAATCAGTGAAAAACAATGACAATGCATTATGTACATTATTACACAATAATAGTGGACATCCTGGTAGATAATATCATGGAAATAAAGAACTTTTTTCACATTTAAAATTTTGTAAAAGCCCAGTTCAGAACATTAATCAGTTAAAATATTTCCTCCAAAGCAAAGCTAATTAATTTATGAATGATAATTAATAGGATAACAAATGAAATCTGAAGTTAGCAACCAGTGAGATTTAAAAATAGGATAGCCCTAAATGGCTTGATATGAAATAACAGTCTTCCCGAGTAAAATGAAAAATAGGAGGAGGAGGAGAAGAAGAAAAACTGAAGCCCTTTGCTCTTCCTAGAGCTACTGCTCTTTCTTGCTATTCAAGTTATCAGAAACATCAAGTATTTAAAACGTTCAAACAGGCTGATGGTCAGCCATATCAAACCTGTTAGGTTTTTAGCATCCAGGATTGGAAAACCGACGTTAAATAACCTACTTCTGTCTGTCTGTCAGGCTGATGGACTTACTTGCATGTTTTCAAACTGTTTTTGGGCTAAGGTATTGATGTCCCCATCTTGATAAATCACTCCAACATTTGCCAAGGCTTCTTCCATTTCTTCCCTCTGTCTGAAATTTAAAAACAAACAAAAAGTTTTTTAAAAAAAGGATTATTATTTATAATGACTGCGACGGCATGAAGTCTTACAGTATTAAAATAACTGCCACCAATACATGTACCACCATTAACAGTTATAACATTATTATCTACAAACTTTGGTATCTACTCAAAAACTGCACAACTGATTATCAGAAATATACGCTTTACTCCTCATCAAGAAATGCCAGCCATATGAAGTTATATTTAAGTTATATTTCATTCACCTCACATTAACTATAACGTTATCTTTCACATTCTGAAATTATCAGTGAAGATTATCTGTGGGAAAAACCAAACACACAAAAAAACCTAGTTTACAACATGACCTACTTTTGTTGTAAATGTTGAATATCTCGATCCCTGTCCCGAATGACCTTTTCCACCCCTAATGAATATTCATGCTCTAGGTTTAGAAGTGTCTCCAGTGCAGGAGAGTGAATGAGGGTATGGTAGACTTCAGCAAACTTTTCATCATCACTTAGTTCATACGACTTGGCATACAGTTTGAGCTCCTGAAATGTAGAAAACAAGCAATCCTACTCATTCTGAGCTAATGATAAAATGAGCAACAATGGTTAGTCTTAAAAAAACACTTAAATTTAGACAAATTTGGTCAAAAGTCTGTAAAGACATGCACAGATTATTATTAAAATGTAAGGAGTTAAGTCAAAGAAAACAAAAGGATAAAAATCAGCAGGTTTGTATTCATGCACAAAGAGAGAAAGAGGGGGCTTGAATAGGTAGCCACACTTAGAGCTCAAACAAAGAAGGTAATTTCTGTCGTGGCTTGTGTGGATCAGTTAGCACTGTGGCAAACTCAAATCACGAAGGATTGTTGCAAGGACTAGTTGGTTACGAATAAAGCAAGAATACCTGCCAAACAATAAAAATTGTGCCATTTACAGAAAATGGTTTTAAAAAAAATGAAAATACCTCATTATAGGCAGGGAGCCACTGTTTGAGTAAAGCATCCTCAGAAACTTCTCCATTCTTCACTTTTGAAATGGCTTCGTCTGCGTTTGCGTCATTTAGTGCTGCAAATTCTGTTTTTACAAATTCTTCAAGCTTGTTCTCCAACTCTTAAGAAGAAAATTACAGAGATTAATAATGAGAGAAACATTTTCAGACATGTAGAGAATGAAGTATTATACATCATCAGAATAATGAAGAGATCATAATAAAAAAACAAAATACTGATGTCAAGTCTGTAAAAAAAATACAATATGAGAACTATAATTTTATTTTTTTTAATTCACATTCAATGCCTTATGTACTTTTGTGTATATTTTCAATTAAGTCTTCCCTGTCATAAGGACAATCTTTGTTTCAAATTATGTGAAGTGGAATTGTGGCTAAACTGTTCGAGCATTGCCCTCTGAATCCTACGGTCCTAGGTTTGAATATGACAGGGACATAGTGTGTCCTTGGGAAAGACATAATTTGTCACCATTTTTCTCTCTAAGCCAAAGTGAAAAAATCGGGAAATCTATAAACTTACGACAGAAAAATGTCCAGTATTGGAGATGATTTTAAAAATTGGTTATTCTATTTTGCACTATCAGATCGGGATAAGAGCCTGAGTTTATCTTGCTTTTAGTACATGTGAAGGAGAAAATAAACTAGGGTCTTTCTTAAAATAACACAACAATACAACCGACTATTCCAGGATTCCAACCCAATTAAGAGTTTTACAGCCTAAACAACTGGTTACAATGCCACACCAGATGTCACTTACAATACACAGTAATTCAAACACGAAAAAATCTATTCAGGAATAGAGCTAGTAGATCAAGAATTTGGGGAAAATAGTGGAGGAAATTAAATTGTAAAATTGTTTTTAAAGAGCGCTGGGTGCACTGCCAACTTACCTTTGACCACAAAACAAGGCAAACGATGCGCCTGAACTAGTCTGGCGACAAATTCTCTGACAGAAATCTCAAGGGGAATTGTCACAGGGAAAGTCAACGTGGACTTTGTGGTTTTTGTGTGAAACGTGAATGAGAAGTTCTTCTGCACTGTATGAGGCATGGCTGGCTGAACTTAAGATCCCTGAAACCAGAAAGAGAAACAAACTGATGTGAACTGATTTCTGAAACTGGAAAGAGAAACAAACTGATGAACAGTGAACTTTGAACAGTGACTCCAGTGAGTTACACCTTGGACAGCAAACATCTCAGCATTCTTTGGTTAAAAAATCAAATGAAAGGAAAAGGAAACAATGCAGAGCTCATGAGGAGCAGCAAGTCTAGGAACCTTAACACTTTGAAGTCTGTTCTTTCAAAGACAACTCTGTAAGTCACACACACAAACCAAACAAATAAAAACAACACAAAAAAACACGCATAGGCCTAGTTTTTTTTCTCAAATCCAGACAAACTGATGTACAGCATGCTGGATTTTCTAAGATCTGATATAGTTGTCCTACAATCAACCTGAATTAAAATTAAAAGAATAATAATTGCTTCAGGGTTCTGAAACTGCAGATTTTATCTCAAGAAATAACTCAGATAAAGTCATCAAGTTTCATTAGTTTACTGCCAAATTTTGGGGGATTTTATATCCAATAAAAACACATGATACGTTAACAATAGCATCGATTTTCCAATTTAAAAAATTAATACATTTTAGCCTATTTCTACATGCATTCAAATTTGATTCTAGATCTATGTCACGTTTGGGTCTAGTTAAGCCATTTATTTGGGGGCGTGGCTGATAAAACTATCACATTATTAGAGCCTTGCTGAATAGTGTAGAGGTTATCTACCTAAACGATAAACTTCTGTTTTACTTCTTGTTTTGATCCATTTCTAGTGATAAATTTCCGTTCATAGAACGATTATCTATTTGCTTCCATGTCTTACAAAATTGATGATGAGCCCAATCGATGTTTGGACGAAGAAGGCCCAATAGTATTGTGTACACGGAAGTGGAACAGTAAAGTTTACACGGCCATTTTGCCAAATGAATGACGGGAATGGACCGCCACGGGTCAAAGGGACAGAAGTGGGTCATATGGAGATGGAGGAAAGTCGGTCACCCACGGGTGAAACACGGACCCTTGACTCAAACGGTGAGTAAAACAGCTCGCCATTTTTGGTGAAATCGTCATTTTAATTCTTGTTAATTAATATCAAACAGACATACGTTTTCTTTTGAAGTCATAAAAGTCACTTTTCTTATATGAAATACGCCATGGGTTTACCCACTTTGACATTCTAGGCCTCTGCTTAGCCGCATTTTGCTTTGTCCGTAAGAAAAAAAACTAGGTCAGTGGTTCTGCATTATGTTGTGTTGAATGCAGCACACATTTGGGGTCAACGAATCCCGAAAAAAATATTGGATATTATTTATTTACTTATTATTAAAGTAAGGAATAATATTTAATATTTGCTTTAAAGCATGTGTCAGTTCGTGGAGTTAAGTCACAATCTGAAGGTGAAAGCTTTGGACTCTTTGGGACATTATGAGGTCATTTTGTTCGAAATGGGTCACTCTTTGAGATCGTTATTTTGTGAAGAAAGTGCGAGCAGTGTGTGTTAGAGCGAACGAATGCTCGTGTGGGGTGACGTAATTCTTGTGCCAGTTTATTGAACTGAGGATGTTTAGTTCTTGAAGTGTTGTTTTCTATTCTGGGTGAGTATATTTACCATTTACAGAATAATATTTATTATAGATTCCTTTAAGTTAATAGTTTTAGCAGAACTATTTGTCGTCAAGGAATCAGTCACTGTGGATCTGGATCAAGATATCCTTAGCGAATAGCGCAGTGTTCTCTTCTTACTTTCATTAAATATAAATATGTGCATTACTGTTTAAAAAAACTCCCCACTTCTGCTAAAAAGTTAGGGGGTTAATCTAAAACAGTTTAATTCATTAATTTTCAATTATGTTACGACCTAATCTTCAGGTCTCCAATCTTGAGTGATGAATTATGTTGAACATTCTGGCCTATTTTCTGAATTTTCATCATGAACTCTCGTCTGACAATGAGGAATACAAATTGAAATACCACTGGTTTAGTTATTGTAGCAAAGTGGGAGAGATTAGGTTTTTGTGAATTCTTCAGACTAGGGAAATACATAAAAATAGTTCATCCAACAGTCCCTTCTCAAGCAAAACCTGGCCGTACTGCCCTCACTTTACTGTCGACTATTGATGATTAGGCCTAGGCTAACCCTCTGCTCCGACCTTATACGAGGTCAGCATTGTCAAGATCCGCGTATCTGGCCGTCCATTTAGTTGGGAGGTTTTATGCGGAAGGGGAAAAAAGGTGGGGAGGGGGTGAAACTGTTTGTTGTGCGAGGTCATCGTCAAAAGGCCTGCCCATGCTAGTCCGGTGCTGTGGTCAAGTGTACAACGGTTCACTCGGTAGGCCTTACCCACTTAGCTGACTTAGGTCAAGATGACCTATTTTCTAGATAGCTGACCAATCAGAGTTTACCATGCTTTTCAAGTAGGTTGTCTGTAAAATTGGGTTAAGTTTAGGCCCCGCCCATTTGGATGCAGTGTTTTTTTTCCTTCCCGTTTTCATTTAGGCCTATGTTTGCCTTGACTTGCTTTTGTTGACGATTTTATTCTCATGTGCATTGCTCACTGGGAATAAGCAGATAGATAAAATTATAGTACTTTGAAAGAAATGTGTCATGTGAATAATTATTGCCAACGATATTCTACAAGAACATATTGAAGACGCTTAGATTATATATCTGTATATTTTATTTTGAAATGAAATCGAACTAAAATTAAAATTTACCGTACTGTTCCTAATAAGAATTCTAGATCTGTGTCATTCTCGATCTAGTTATAGTATTATATTTTTCCTCTCTCTCTCTCTCCCTCTTTCTCTCTCTCTCTCTCTCTCTCTCTCTCTCTCTCTCTCACTCACTCTCTCTCACACACACACACACGTACATACATAAAAATTAATATCCAATTAAACAAAAACAAAAAAGGTACTTTCTTAGAAATGTGTTGGCATTATAAATAGTCTAGATTAGCCGACTGGTAAAAGAGAAACTGCTCTAGCTCGAAACCTAGATTCTAGATTTTCCAGATTTTGTTAGATTCTACAATCTGAAAGTGAACAATTGTGAAAATAGAAAAAAATATTTCGCAATTTGAAATATGAAAGTTTGGAAAAACGGAACATGAAAAAATTTGGAAGTAAAAGTCAAGTAATTTAACACTCATAACAAAGATTATGGTTTGGGGGAAAAAAACCCCATTTATTACAGATTATAGACAAGTCTGTGAAACGTTTGAATCTGGATGGGATATTTCAAGAGTTATTGTTGATACCTTTAATTTTTCTGTAGATCAAAGCAATTTAATTGTTTACACAGATTCTAGGGTAGTTCTATTCGTCTGAATCAACTTGTTCCTTTTAGAGGTTAAATTTTGAAGTCATAAAATTCTGTTACAATTTCCTCTGGATTGCTTTCCTTCCAAAAGGTCAAAATAATATCAGTATTTTCGAACTATTTTTAATGCGTTTAGAGTTTATTTTATCAACTGTGTAGGCATTTTGTCCAGATTTTCAACGGCTCTATAGATGCATATATACGACTAGACTTCTATGTCCATAATAAATTCTGGAATGTCTTGAAAATCTGGTCTGTGTCACTTTGATTTGAATCCAGAAAATGTATTCATACAATATATTATGGCCTTTCAGAGACATGATTACTTATTTATTTTATGTTGTAGGCTCTATTCTACCTTGTCTTGTCAACCTCAATAAATAGATCTAGACCTGTGTCATGAGAACACGGAAAGAATTTTTTTTTCGAACTGTGAAGTCATAGATCTACTGACATTATAGTGAGTTCCAGGATACAAAATTAAATCGCAAATTAATGTTTGGTTCATGGCAATTTCCAACCTATCTTATGAGCTTGTATTGAATTGCCTTCTGGGGTCCAAATCGAAGTGACACAGAATATACTACAGTGTGGTTTTTGTTGTTATTGTTCCTTGCATGTAAAATGTGTGGATTTATTTAGATGTAGTTTGGTAGCCGGATGATTTAATATGCGACCAATGATCTTTATTGTACGCTAGGCCATAATAGACGTCTGTATCATAGCAGTGCGTTCATATTTACACAGCAAATATCCCGGGAAAACTAAATTATTTTTAGGGTTTTACTATCCCGAGCCAATGGGATCGTATAAGGAGACAGAAAGCATGGTCCTAAATACTGGGTAGGGAGATGAAAGGTCGTACATGTGCAATGGGTTTTAAAAGAAAAAAGATTTCTGATAAATAAAATGTACTAAAGGTGGACTTCCTGGTTAAGTTTGAGTTTTAGGTTATAGATCTAGATCTAGTGTGATTTGTAGGCCTACATTACTATTGGCTCAGTGTTGGTCATTTCAGGAGATGGCAGGCCTGGCCCACTGGAAGGACAGTTAAAGTGCCCGAACCTAAGTTCTCCTTTACTACCATTGACCCATATTGAAACCACTAACTGGACAGAGGTTGCTTTATCCTTAGAACTTTAGAAATTCACGACGAAGTTCAAAACCATAACGACAGTTCTCCGTTGGAATAGCTTCTGGGCAGGTCATAACTTCCTGGATTGTCCTAAAGGTCTGTAGGGCATCTGCCTCGTTTTCTTTGGCCTGTCACTTTTACTTTCTTTGTCCCAGGGCTATGCAATCCCCAGACATGTCTTAATAGTACTCATGACATTTCTATCTGGGCAGTCTCAACCCACTACCGTCTGGCTTACTGTTGGATACAAGTCTCTACATACTTCGCTTACATTACGTTCCATGAACTTTGCTTTTTTTCCTCATATGCTAGATCTATATCCAGTGAATATGCGACAATCCAGACTTTCTTTGAGAGCACCGTCGTTTGATGCCCCTAGCTTTCCTTCGGGGCCTGGAACATCTCCCATATTGCATGTCATGTGAGAAATAATCTTATGAATTGTATGTTCTCATACGCGATGGACAACAATCGAAATAGAAACGGCTCACACAAATTTATTCATCATAATGAACGGCCCACGCAAATGTCTTCATCATAATGAACGGCCCATGCAAATTTCTTCTTCATAATGAACGGCCCATGCAAATTTCTTCTTCATAATGAACGGCCCATGCAAATTTCTTCTTCATAATGAACAGCCCGTGCAAATTTCTTCTTCATAATGAACAGCCCGTGCAAATTTCTTCTTCATAATGAACGGCCCACACACATTTCTTCTTCATAATGAACGGCGCACGCAAATGTCTTCATCATAATGAAGGGCCCACAAAAGCGTAATCGTTAATCATGACGATTTATGAATTTGGGTTGGACCTTTTTTTTCCTTTTGAAGATTATACGTTTGGGCCTTATGGGCCACCTTCTCCTGATATTCAGATCGGAGTGTGACTCACAATATTTTTACAATGATGATCTTTGTAGTTCTCTTTTTTATTATTCTAATGGATATCCTTTCAATTTCCCTTGCTTTGAAGTCTGTTTTCAAACAATATCTTCAACCTTCTGTATTCACGCGAAAAGCTAATATGTAAAAGTGTTGTAGGGGTATTTCACTGGGCTTGAGTTTTGGTTCGGGTAAGAATAACTCCAAGTGTTTTTGAAAGCAAAACACTCACAAAAAAAAAAAAGACGCCGTTACTCACTATCTTGCCAAAAATTCAGCATTCGGCAAATGCTAAAATAACTGTGACAAGACGACATAACTGAAAAAACAATGAGAACAAGCCAGTCTTTCTTTCCTTGATCGTGCGAGAGGGCAGATTCAACAATATAATCGATTAATTCTCTCTCTCTCTCTCTCTCCCTCTCTCTCTCTCTCTCTCTCTCTCTCCCTCTCTCTCTCTCTCTCTCTCTCTCTCACTTTCTCTCTCTTTCTCTCTCTCTCTCTTTCTCTCTCTCTCTCTCTCTCTCTCTCTCTCTCTCTCTCTCTCTCTCTCTCTCTCTCTCTCTCACGAAACACTCTCAAAATCCTCCTCCTCTTGGCGCCATCCTGAGGAACCGTTGGCATTTTCTCATTTTCTCGCAAAGCCACGTGAAGCCAACGTGATACATAAAGAGCACGGTAACATTGGGGCCATATTATGCTATAGGCTAATATGAAGCATTTAAATTTCCATTGTTTAGTGAAATTTTAAAAAATAAAAAAAAGCAAAGTCGCAAGTGTTGGCCAGAAGAATGTGCAGAGCCAATTAATGATTTCCTCGCGTGGTTGATGCTAAAAGTAAAATATGAAATAATAATAATAATTTTCAAAAATTTTCAAAGATTTTTCAAAAATAAGATGATTTACGAGCGAATTCAAGACGATGGGAGGGTGCATGAAACCATTATAGCCTATAACGAGCCCTTGCCTTTTGCCCCTGTTTCATAAATTACTGGCATAGCAGCTGATAGTTCACTACCGAACTAAAAAAAAAAAAAAAAAAAAATAGAAGAAGAAGGGGGCGCGGGGACCCTAATTTTCCGACCCTTTACCGTCATCTTATTTTAGTTTCTTAACCAACTAAAAACAAACCTTTAATAGCGTGATCACACGCACAACGCGATGTAGGCCTGGGGCCTGTGGGCTTTTTTCTTCTTCTTCTTCCTCGTCATACCCAGTCCGCCCCGCCCCCGTTACGTGATTGACATTTCCTCCTCGCGCGCCAGGGCCGGTTCTGGGTCAGACTGCTATTATTATGTCGGCCCCCAGAATTGTGCCTCAGTCTGAACTGGTTTCTCTTCGTCTTGTCGTTCTCATTATGTTCGTCCCCTACTCTCGCCCGCCCCCTTTTCAAACGCTGCTTATTTTTCTGTCTTTCCCCCTCTTCCGTCTCCTTGTGCTTGCTCATCTATTTTTCGCCTGGTAACAGTAACCAAGTTGATCCTCGACAATAAGGTTAGACAGAGAGAGAGAGAGAGAGAGAGAGAGAGAGAGAGAGAGAGAGAGAAAGCATGAGAGAGAGAGAGAGAGAGAGAGAGAGAGAGAGAGAGAGAGAGAGAGA
>JBDFRD010178301.1:0-12048 GCA_039654405.1 Bullina lineata | reverse complement strand
GTTGATCTGACTTTGTATCCACCAGGGTGTGAAGTGGATGCCTGCATATTCTGTTGGGGCACACTTACAAGATTGCCTTGTCTTCAGTAAAATTTACATCGCTATTGAAAAAGGATAAGTGCTACTACTACACATGGCCACTTGAACACGGATTGAGAATGGTGAACAGTGCTTGTTCTACTCGTCTATCTCCTTTGAGAAGTTCGTTACCAATATATTGTTAAATTTGCATACCGTTCAGTACAGCTGTCATGATAATGACAATGATGGGAACATAGCAAATTGTAAAGTGACCAAACTAAAGCCGGCCACACACCTTCAAACTTCCATGACAAGTTTACTTGATCAATCAGACTGGTCCAGCCGACTTGAGGTTGTGTGCCGTTACTTGAAGGTTGCACACCGTATTCTCCCCCGTTTTAGCAGTGACCCCGTTTGTTTTTTTGTTTTCACGTTGACGTAATGTGATCTCGTTATTGGGATAGGCAAGCCGGTTTATTAGGCTTTTGTAATTGTATGTGGTGAGATGACGACTGGTCTAGAGATTGTTTTATCCTTTGAGTTATACATGTACAAATCTTTTGAATGTTTGTGGAAGATTAAATCAAAGGACTACAGTAACATAATTTTAAAAGAAAAAGCATATGATCAATTAAAGGACTCAACACGCCTAGATCCATGCGAAAGAAATTGTAAGTCTGCTGAATATAATCTCAGCTCTTCCAACAAATTTGTGTGATTATATTTAGGTCTTTTCAGTAACCAACTTTTGGCCCATGAAGATCTCTTCTTAACTCCTCTTTTCAACACAAAATGAACAGAAAGAAAGCTCGTCTTTCCTGGAAACCATTTTTGAAGCGACTTGAACAAGTAAAACTGATGTAAAACCTCAGCAGTGTGTGGGTGAAGCATGAACCAGACTTGAAGCGTGGAGTGACAAGTAAACTTGATCAAATCGACTTGTAGGAGTGTGACCGGCTTAAGAGCTCTGTGTGCCTGTACTACAGTCAATTACCTGGCCATCCACTCTACCGCAGACCAAATGACTACATGTACATTGAAAACTAAACGTTTCATTTTTATGCAATTGGCAAGTGTTTATTTTATTTTTGTAAAGGAACATCATAATTTTTTGAACAAATGCCAGCGATTTCTTCATGAATAACACCTCGCAAAGGAAACTGCGTCTTTCCACATCAATTTTAACATTCATTTTCAATAGACAAAGAAAAGTGTGAAAATGACACTCCACAATACTCAATCTGAATCTGAAATAGGTTCAAATTTCAAATTGCATACAATAAAATACAAGTGCATTTAATCTACCAACATTTTCTGCCTTTGCATTAGAAAAACCAACATGGATATTTTTTTCCTGCACAGCTAATACTCTGTTTTTGTCCTAGAATTAATAGGATGGAGCAAACCATGTAGGGCAATAACAACAAAAAATCCGTGAAAAACTCAGCAAATTCCATAGGATTTGACAGGAAGGAATGGCAATTTTTCGTTTCAAATGTTACGTCTACTCTAAGTTCAAAAATTCTCAAACAAAAACAGGTCATGTTAAAGTGCTATTTAAAAATATATGACTTCAATATTTCACTCATAAGAACAACAAAACTTATTCAAACACCTATAATAAATTTGTTGGAAGACCCAAAAAAAGGTATGTTGATGTCCTTAAAGTTTACAGCCTAGGTCATTCAGTCAGTGTGCTATAATTTTGAAGGGCCTCTGAAAGATCTGTGATCCAAAGTATGATGATGCCAGTGCCAGGCTATTGAGATTTATCCCATGGTTAAAAAGAAATGTGAAAATTCAATTTATAATAAACATGTATTGCCATACACACCTGCGTTACTTTTTTAGATTTCTCAACAAACTGGGGCAATCAGACTAGAACTTTGATTAGCGGACGGCAAATCCAAAATAACATGACAATTTTGCCCCTGTCCCCTTATGTTCCTTTTTTGCTTTCTAGGACATGAAAATTTAGACGTAATTTTACACCAGAACTGATTTCTTCTACAGCATCAAACACAAGTAGCCCATTATATTTTACTTCAGTTTGTAAGAGTATGACCATATGCCATAAATCATAATGTGAGTGAATTCATTGACTCAGTGAATGGACACGGGTAAGCAAAAATTGATTAACCGTTGTTTGAAGCATGAAATAGATCTCTCTACATGATGGTGAACTGAACTGACCCAAATAATTTTGTGGAAAGCCTATGATCGCATATTTAGTATCATGCTATGGAGCTAACAGACACACAAATTAAACATCACAAAATCGTATTGTTTGTCGTTAAATGCCAGTGATTTCAGGGCTCAGTAAGATAAACATAATCAGAACAATTATACTGCTTTGTTAAATTCAAATCATCAATAAAAAAGTTGGTAAACTGTAGTGTAATGCATGTCTTGATGCATGTAATGAGCGGTCACATGCAACAATATTTTTCTATTTCTACTTTGCTGAAAAGCAGAAAAGTACAAGAACATATACATGTATTATCATTCTCTTTGGATTTAATGCAGTTTTGAGCATACATTCTCACCACAGTAAAAACAAACAAAACATAACTTCTTAATAAACTAGCATGTTATCAATGCAAGGAGATAATGCCGTAAGCCTGATGTGGGATTACACACAAGGCGACATCTCCCCCCACCCTTTACAACAGACACTATTCACCATAAACTTTCTCCTTCAAGCAACAGCACCTGAGGGGGTCCTAACACACTCCAACGATACAGATCTTACACTATTATGTTGATCATGCTCCCCACTTCTTTTTCGCCGCCATCATACTCTGGGGTGGTGGTGGTGGTGTGTCTCCCTACATTTTCTGAGGAGAGGCCTTAGGGATTTCCCACATGGACGAGTTTTGCTCAGGAAATTACAGGCCTTCACTTATTGTTTCAGACTCAAAAATATAAGGTGTGCCCCGGTTGGTATGCTCAACCATGGTGACCACAAGATGGACAAAAAGACCCCACCCCAGCAAAAAACAAGAAACACCACGGACATCAAAAGAAGGGCCAAAACAAGCTTCCTCAGAAAACCCTCCAGAACCCTAACCCACTTGAATACAGAACAGATGAAAAATCTTTCCAGTGGCATATCAGACCTGACAACAACAGGATTGGAAAACTGATGCTACACACAGAAATCATCATCAAAATCTGTTCAGATGTGACAGTAGCTTAAACTTAAAGAAGAGAAATACAATACACAAAAAAACTGACACAAGTGTCTTTAAAATCGAGCACACTTTGGAAACAAAATTCCTTATTCAAGTAGGCCCTATTCCTTTACTGACCACAGATATATCAAAAACAACTGAAGAAAGTTGCACAGTGGCAACGTAATAATATAGAAATAGAATTAATTTTCGTACTACACTCATTTTTATCAAAGTCATAACAAAATTAACTGAGAGGGAAAAAATTATCAATGGAATTTACATACAATGAAGTAGAGTTTAAATGAAAACATGGGCAGTCCTTCCGGAATTTAATTTGACCAAAGCTAATTTTCATGAATTACAAGAACAATAAGTGATAAATGTTTGTATGATTCTTGAGCCAAGTGGAACACTTGAAGCTTTCCCACACACATGGGGCTATTTAATGCTTTTGAAGTCTGGTTTGTTCAACTTCCTGTGCACTTAGCAACCCTTTTGTGTTTACATTCTCTTGACATAATGGGACGTTGGAATGGGTTGATTGCTACAAATTATTCAACAGATATTCTTCAAACACACACACACAAAAAAAAATGTCGTGTGCAGCAGAGTGTAGATTTATATAATACATACTGTATCTAAATCTAAACGGCTTTTCAAAGATCTTATTTTATAATGGAAAGAGATTTGCGTCATTCTTACATCCTTTGTTTATAATAATTACTTCTTGTACTTGAAATCAAAATGAAGGTTTATAATATACATGTACATCCCATAATTGAGAACACTTGGATCAGCTCTAACTCTAAACCCCAAAAAGTTGTGTTAGATTGAATTAGGGGAAGGATGGCTGTCTTTGGTCAGGTGTGACAGGGTTCAGTGCTAGTGACAAATCGTTTTTTGGCCATGCTGAACTCAATTGGCGAGTAATTTTTTAAGAGATTCAGATTCAACCAGGGTGAGCACAAGAAAGTGAACTGTGGCCAGAACCATGTCCCGGCAAACTAAACACAGTAGAAAATCTCTTCTAAAACTCAAAGGCTGCAAGTTTCATCCCAAAGGCTGTTTCAAGCAGCTCTGATTTCCTCTAACACAGGAACCTTCTTATACAAATAAATATACGACATAGAAACAGTACAAAGTCACACAAGCATAAGAATAAGAACTGAAAACAGATTTAATCATGCAGCTCAAGTGCATTCAACTCATTTTTTCCTTGTTTAAAAAAAAAAAGAAAGAGAAAAAGTGGAGGCCACAAACTAATTTTCAAGATCAGACATACATGTACAATGTATTTTTGACCTCTACTTCTTGTTCAATATAAAACAAAAAGACTAGCTGTCTTTCTTTTTACATGCATTTCTTATGTCACTAAAGGAATATCTTTTGTATTAGATGATTTAGATTTAAAGAATGAAAACTATAAGGTATTCTACAGAAGACAAACATAAAATTGCAAGTTTAGAAATTGTCACGAAAATATAAGAGAAAGAGCTATCACTGAACAAGTATTAGCCATAAAAAGTTTGACAAATGAAATCTGTCTTCTCAATTTGGAAATGTAGAACTCAATTTGAAAACAATTAAATTCTGTTTACTTTTAAGATTACATTCCCTAAGAAGTCACAAATAGTCAATTGTGCTAATTTCTTCCTCTCCAGAATGTCCATCTATACAAAATCAAAATATATTTTTTTCAAACATTATATTTTTACTTTTAACAATTACTACAAGAAAAATAAATGCATTTTCTGAATTAATGATTGTGTACAGCCATCTATGAAGGAAAAACCTAGTTTCAATTCACTGATGTCCTACTTATTCAATGTCACAATGCATTGTATAAGTTTCACCCACTTAAACATAAAAAGTTGAACTGGATGAGATGGCATGTTGCAGGAATATACATGTAGTTAGAGCTGGAAGAAACTGAACGAAAATGAATCTTTTAACAATATTTATACAAAAAATGAATCAAAATAAAAAGACTTTTTGTTTTCAATCGATTTCCACATTCTTGTATAAATTTCAACAAACACACTTTTTTAAGTGTAGCATTGAGTCAAGCATACAGAATTTTGCGCACCGCTGTCTGACATTACTGACAATCATTGACTAATGTGTTCAATCTTTTATCCCACTGATTGTAATTCATATACCAACTGCCGCACTTTCAAACACAAATGCCGTTACAAATTCTCAGTAACCCCTCTGTCCTCTTCCCCCTCTCACAGCTCCTCTCCCCCAACCCGAATTGCGAGCCCCACCCCTTCTGAACCCTGCCCCTCCACGATTGCCCCTGAAAGACCCTCTCCCTCTCGGTCCGTCTCCACCATCCTCTCTCCTCATGGAAGGCCGACCTCTCCCTCCCCTACCCCTAGGCCCAGCTGATCCACCAGGCCCATCTTCCCAAGACCTCTTCCTCCCCGGCCCCCCTCGACTGTCCCAGCCCTCCTGATCACCATAGTAATCCCCATATTCCTCATCATACCCTCCTTCCTCTTCTCCTCCCCATTCTCCTTCCTCATAACCTCCTTGAGGCTCATAATGGCCCCCGGCATATCCACCTCTACCCCTGGGAGGGTACCCTCTGCTTGGCACTCTGTAGTCAAAGTCTTCCATATCTCCTTGCTCGCTGTATTCTCCTCTTTCATCATAGTCTCCATACTTGTCTTCACCGTTCCCTCCTCCATTATTGTACCCTTCTCCACCACCTCGATCTCCATATCCACCCCGGCCCCGTCCTCTATATCTTGCATTCCCTCCACCACCGGATTGGAAGTCTTGCCCACCATGATCCCTTTGGTTTCCTGGCATTCTGCCTCGGCTGTGGCCTGTAAATGAACCCCTTGGTCCTTGGTTTGGTCTCATGGGAGCCTGCTCAGGTCTATGATGTCCCTGCCTGAAGTCCTGGTCCTCCGAATTTTGATCTACTGGCCCATTGAACCTGCGGTAATCTTGGTCGCGATCTTCATTCGGGCCACCCCTCTGTGAAGGACCTGTTTTCAAAGCAGGAAAAGTAGCCAATGAGTATCTAATAAAGAAATAATATGCGCTTGTTGAAATGTAAGTCATTCTTTATATATGAAATACACAAGCTTATCAGATATGACAAGTATAAAAGGATTAGGTAGCTTGGAACCAGAGCAAAAAAAATTGAACAGATTATTTCAGACTTGCTGGAGGACTAATAAACAAATATAATACTAGAAAAACTTTCTTTACTTTCAAGTAAAGGTTTTTAAACATGCTTTTTCTTTTTTTCAAATGAATTTGGCGTGAATGCTTCACTTCAGTAGTTGAACAGACTGGCTAACGAATATGTTCATGTATATTTATATAATACATCATGCATTTTGTTCTTGAGGAACTAGATTAAATGTAAAATCAAAATACTTCCTGCTTATTAAGCACAATACCACTGTTTCATTCATAATGAGACAAAGTCATTATATTATCTATTATAAAAAAATTGTATCTCCCATGTAAAAAGTCACCCTTTATTGCAACTATGCAAAAGAACACTTCATATCATATTCATGGCAATGTTTTGTCTTTCATTTCTGAAAAACAAAACAATTTCATTTGTATCTTCAGAACTTAAGATTTTCCATGACGTGTACCAGACCCTTCCAAAAGCAACATCACAAATTATTATGTGACATTAAAACATACCTTGACCTTGAAACCTGTCATCCACATCTTGCGGGCGACCTTGATTGAAAAAAAAAAGGGAATAAAAGGATGCATTAACACAATACGTTCTTAACACACAAATAATATGCATTCACCAACTTTTCATCAAGTTTCAAAATACATGGTAATGTATCTAATGTTTTCCTCTACAGTAAGAACGCATTTCTGTAGCACCTAAAATCCATGGGCAACTAAAATTTAAAGGCATTTTCACATTCATAATAAGTTAATGAATATTATAAAAATTATTACATAAATAGATTAATTTTGTATCAATCAAAACTTGTTCATAATTAAAATCCTTTATATAAATAAATGAATTGACCGTAAGATTCTTTTTAAAAGAAATTCACTAAATTTTGTAAAAAAAAAATCTATAAATAACTAAACACGTCTATGCAACAGAATATTGTGACTCCTATATTTTACAAGTTAAAAAGCAATTTCAGTAAATGAATTATGTCTGAATAGAGACTTAAAAAAAATTGCAAAAGAACTGAAAAAATACTGAGTTTTGGAAGTTTGAGGCAAATCATGATTCAAAGGAAAGCAAAAAACATTTTTTAATTAATGACATACGGTAATTCGGTTTTCAGTCAATCAGAGAATACGTTACTAAAAATTCACTTATTCGTGTCATATTGAATTGATGTACAAATAACTTGATGCTGTATGCTTCAAGAAGGGTAAGGTGATGTTGATTTTTCACCTACCCACCCAAAACAAACAAACAAACAAACACAGTAAATGAGTAACACATGTTACTGAGACTTTTTAGCTCCACATACGCTCAGAACTGAGGTCTTTAAGCAAGTTTCAAATTTTAACTAAACAGGAGCTGGCCATGCAAGAAATTCTTCAAGCCTTGTCCCAAGAACATTCATGTGTATCCATCTCAAAGAAAGAAAAAACAAAGTCACTGAAACTTTCATACTTCTGTTTGTGACCAAAAAAAAACAAACAAAATAATTAGGACTATGCTTGCAAAATCTGAAAAAAAAAATATTACAAGCCGTTGAAATAAAAGATGTATGGACTGAAAAACAAGTGTTTTCTTTTCTTGATATTTGTGCAGAAATGATATCTTTAAAAGGATAAAAATACATGTTGAGGAAGGCTCAAATGTTTTTGATGTGCATGTAGTTTGCTTGTGTATGAAAGTCAGAAAAACACTTTTAACACAAAGAGGAATCTGGCAGACAACAAACAATTGGCCCACCTCCTCTTTCCCGAAAGATCGCAATTATCATAAAATGAAAAATACTTAGAACAATGTCTGAAAATAGTTCCAGCAATGTTTATGGCAAAAATATACAAGAAATATAGCAAATAAATGAGGTAAAAGAAAAAAAAAAAGGTAATCACAGCAAGCTCATCATTAATAACAAATTGAAGTTCTAGTCTGTGAATACAATAAAGGCAAGAGTGATTGCACTCACCTCTGTTCATTGGCTGATTAGGTCCTTGATTAGGACCAGGTCCATACTGTCCTTGATTGGGTGGACCCTGTGGCCCGTGGCCCATCTGATTATGTGGACCCCCTGGCCTAGGCCCCATTTGGGAATTCTGTGGGAGTGGAGGTCGAGGTCCCATTTGAGAATTCTGGGGGTGTGGAGGACCCGGCCCAATTTGTGGCTGATTGGGTCTTGGGCCCATCTGCTGGTTGGGTGGGCCATCACCTGGACCGGGTGGCCTCATAGGTCTCTGGGCTGGCCCCATTGGTCTAGGTGGACCATTCATTTGCTGCTGCTGGCCAGGTACCTGTGGACCTCCCACCTGTTCTTGAGGTCCCATTTGACCTTGATGTCCTCCCATCTGGCCCTGAGGCCCTCCCATTTGACCTTGATGTCCTCCCATTTGACCTTGAGGTCCTCCCATCTGGCCCTGAGGCCCTCCCATTTGACCTTGAGGTCCTCCCATTTGGCCCTGAAGCCCTCCTATTTGACCTTGAGGTCCTCCCATCTGGCCCTGAGGCCCTCCCATTTGACCTTGCGGTCCTCTATTGTCTTTATCCCCTCCTGCTTGCCCTTGAGGTTGCCCTGAGTCATTGCTGTCTCCACCCTGTCTCATTGGAGGTCCTCCTGGAATCACAGAATGGGGACCTGAGCCAGGTATCAGTAGCATCTGGCCCTGAGGAGGCCCCATTACAGGTTGGCCAGGTGCAATGATCATCCTGGGGGCTGCCGGCCTCATTAAAATGGGGGCACCAGGGATGAGCATCCGTCCACCTTCGCTAACCCCGAGGGTCTGGCGGAGAGTGCCAGCAATCATCTGTCCCAGCACTTGCTGTGCCAGCATAATATTGGAAGGCGTTGGGGGTATCATTTTGGGCTTCTGTTGCTCCTTCTTGATGGCATCAATGTCAATTTCTCCAGACCAAGCTGCCTCAAACATTTTGGGCACAGGTCGAGCGTAAGGCACCTTTTTATTTGATTTGTCCCCAGCTGCTTTTAAGAAGGCTTCATCGGCCTCCCAATCCAGGCCAGGGATGGTAGGTAATGAACTGTCTGCTGGTTCCTCTGTAAATTTGGAGGAAATGTTTGCATTAGTCAAGCAACATCATTTTAACTCTTGAAGGATTCATTTTTTTTCATCATTCTGAAGGAATCAATTTTTCTCCCTTAAGTTATTATCTGCTTTCAAATCTGGCATGTGTGGTATCAAACTGAAGGGAAATGAATGTGAAAATATAATTATGTGTTTATTGGCTGCATGCATGAATTGTGTGTCTGTCATGCTTTCTTTTGTCCTTTAAGTTGAAAATAAATGTAAAAATAAAAAGTAATAATTTGTATTTAAGTGGACGCTGTCCCTTTTTTGACAGCTCTCTAACTGAACTGACCTTTAACTTGAAGATGTTCAGGCAATCCATGCTCAAGCCCCATGCCTGGCAAGCTTGGCATTGCAGACGGCTCCTGGTCTAAAGGAAGGAACATAGGAAGAACAAGAAAACATTTACTCAAGGGCAGACGCAAGCTTCAATTTTAAAATAAAAAGTTTACCGTCTAAAATCAATGGTCTTTCATTCGCTCCATATAAAACTTATGTCTTCGCATCCTTTCAAGATATCCCTCAATGGCACCAGGAATAGAAAAAAGAATAGGCGAAACAAAGAAGGCATAAAAAGTATGGTCATAGAAACTCTTTGATTTTAACTTATACTTATTGATATCTGATGCAGGATACGACCGCAGATGTAATAATATTTCAATCTACTTAATATAGTTCTTACTGTAGTCAAGTATTTCCTGTTCCATCATCCCCTGAGGAAGGTTATTCAGGTTGTACTTGTCTCTCATCTCATCACCTGGACGATTTCGGGTCCAGAATTTCCTAGAAACAACAATAACAAAAAGTCATTGAACTTTTAACCATATAATATATCCATTCTTCTTCAAGAAAAGACTAAAATCTTGTTTATTATATGTCCATGTATCTTTTCCCTTACAAGTTACATGGAATGATTGTTGAACCCCACCAATAATATCTTTCTTCTTGTTTCCCCATTTCATGAACTTGGGACCCCCCCCTATCTTTTTTTATGAGATTTGGACTTTCCACTCAATCCACAACCCAGTATGTATGGCACACTGAATGATCATCCTTTCTCATCCCCTTCCCAGATCACATGACTGTTTAACCTTCTTCATCTTCTTAAGTGGCATGCTTTTTTAGCCCTGGGCAATACATAATCTTACGTGGCATGGTCATTGGATCCTGAAGCCAAGATGTGTCCAAGTGGGTGCCAGGCAAGACTCCACACCATTCCTTCATGTGCTTCCTCCATGCCCCCGACCTCATGGTCACAACCCACCATCCAAAACATAAGAGCCCCATCAGCACTGCCACTAGCAAAAAGACCCTCATGAATAGGGTGCCAGGAGATGGCTGAATGTGAAAAAAAAAAGAAAGCAAATTAATTGTACATTCACATATATTTCTTTGTAATTAACTTAAAAATAAAGAGAAAGACTGGCAATTTGTACTCCATTATCACCCTTGTCCAGACTTAACTTACAAGACAACATTCATGATATATCCTAAATTTCCCAAGAACTACGATTTTATAGGCATTGTACACTAATAAGGTAAAAGATCTTTTTCTGCCTCTAACCAGGTATCACTTTTACATGATAGTCAGCTGAAGGAAAATTTATACATCTTTCTCAAGAAAACAAACACACTGACTACAAGTCCAGCACTCAAACCATTCAGCAACCAGCCATTCAGGGTCAAATGAAGAATATGACCTCAAGTTCTTTCACAGCTCAAAAAACATGATTGTATCTTATGGAATGCTTGGTCTTCTGTTAAGAAGTGACTACCATTTAAGCTATTTTTAAAAGTCTTAAAGTGGGTTCTACAGGGAAACAAACCCAAGATCTTTGGTTCAGTCTCAAGTGCTTAAGGCCGGGTGTCCACCATACCGAAACCATCACAATTTTTCAGACGGGATGTGTCGTTTAGTCGAGTCGTTTCCGTTGTGTGTGTCCATGGAGACGAACTGACAATTCAGAAACTACCTGACACAGGCCTAGATCTAGATCTACATTTTCTAGCAAAACCCATGCGGTGCGCTGAGAAAGAAGGCTATTCTCTGGAGACTCGAGAAGAATAGCTCACAACATTTTCTACTCCTTGGGATCTCATATGAAGAAATTAGCCTTGTTATAGTTGTGGTTAATGAATAGAAGAGGGAAACAATGACATCATAGACATTAGATCAACATAATACGTGGCGAATTCCAGCATCTATATAAGATTATTACTGCTGATCCTAGTTCAGTTTTGTAACTACACATGTACATCTGCCCAAGCTTTCCTCGGATATTCTTTGTTGCTGTGTTTCGGGCTGCTCTTGTCATAGATAAATGCTTTTTGTTTTTTTTTAAAACCCTCTTCAATTAGTTTTCATCTTCCATGCTTATTCGATGTTGTGAGAAAAGTGAGTGTTTCAGTTCAGGCACGAACCGTAGGACCTAGGTCAAAATTTTCATTGTGATTCCGACACATATGACCCATTCTCAAAAGGTGAACCTCATTTTGTTGCAAGACTAATACTTTTTCAAGTTCAAAAAAAAGTAAAAACTCTTGTAAATTTGACTTTATGGGACATGTGTGGATTGTAATTTAAGGGAAAGAAGATAACTTTAAC
>JBDFRD010178190.1:0-12048 GCA_039654405.1 Bullina lineata | reverse complement strand
ATGGAATAAACGGGTGAAGTGAGAGATGGCTTTTAAACAGAGCTCAATGCTCTTACCCCAACGACCCTTTTTTGTTTTCACCTTCACCCCCCCCCCCCCCCCTTTTTTTTTTTTACCTTCCCCTTCCAATTATAAAGCGGACAGAATTAGTTATAATGAACTCACCGAATCAACCACGTAAAACGTTTACTTCGGGCTGTCTATTCGTCTATTCCTAATGACTCAATGACACCCACCTTGATGTTTCCATCCCGTCCGCCCCTGGCTTTGATAATGCTGGCAACGGGCTGTTTACTTAACAAATGAAAAACGATTTCTCTTGGTTTCGAGCCAAGAGTCTCTCCATGTCAAACAGATTGCCAGTGAGACACAACGCAATCAGTTTCAGTATGTTTGGTGGCGCAGGAAAGTTTCCATAATAACGATGTTACTGGTTGAATTGGAGTCTACCTTAGTTAGGGTGTTACTACATTTTTGACATTTTTTTCTTGTTTTGCTCAGCGCATAGAACATAATGACGTGATGCAGTTTTTAGTAGCGTCACTGTTCTTCTTATATGTGAAAAATCAAACTAAAGGATTTAAGGAGTCGGTATACACAAAGATCCTTTTCAGAACTGATTATTCTTTCGAGACAGGTGTGAGAGTCAGTTTTATTGAAAAGATGTCTGTATTTTCCTAAGTATTTCTTGATTTGAAGATGATTTCCAGTGTACTTAGCAGTAAGAACAAAAATTCACAGACTCAACTTTGTCTTTGAAAGTTTTCTTCTTCAGTTCTCTAGTATTTCAAGAAACCCTGAGTAATATTTTTCACAAGACCATTTTCTTCAAAAAAATAAAAACGATAAATAATATATTATATTTCCACTTTCAACGCTCATAACGGGTGGAATTTAGTCAAGTACTTCAAATTATGTGTACTTCACTTTCAACACTCGTAACGGGTGGACTTTAGCCAAGTACTTCAAATTATGTGTACTGATACAACCATTCTGAACGTGTGCGTTATAGAGCAAGGTAATAACGATCAGGTTGTATTCATCCCCAGACATTTAAAGAACAAAATAACGCCCTCTGGCATTAATTCTATATATTGTTGTCTGTTCTTTTCACCATACAGTTGTCTGTGAGGAGTCAGATGAGACGGGTATGGTATACTAGTTATTCAGCCATACGAACGTCATCCTCATCATTATTATTATTATCTTTATAACCATTATTCTATTTCTATTTTGTGGTCGCATTTTTGCCTGTGCAAGTTTGCTCTTCTTCAACTTTCTTCGCATATTATTACTTTTATTAGTCACAAGTCACCAGTGATCTTTTATTGTTGGCATCAGCTATCTCTCTTTTTCTCTCTAACATACTAAACCATATAATATAACTGTTCTGTGTTCTTTTGCTTGAAAAAGAATGATGCTTTTTCTCATATTTAAAATATAAGTTTTAAAAAAGTAGCTCGTATGACTATTATTATTATATTTCTACGTGTATTATCCAGTCAAAATATATTATGCATGTGCCGAGAAAATAGTGTCGACTGTATGAGAATATTCTTATGTCAGTTATGATTTTGTATAGTTCCCTGAGACTGAAAGATCTTTGAAAGCACACATAATATAAAGAACTCACGAATAACGAAAGCTAATTTGAATTTTCTTTACAACTAAAATGATATAAACAATGTAATCCAAAGAAGGATATTTTATATATTAGAAGTGCTCTTTCTTGGTGTCATTTTTTTAATTCGATTTTTTCTTCAACTTCTTGCGCCATCTAGATCTATGTCTTGACGTAATGTGAAACGAGAAAACTAAGCTATAAAATATTGTGCTTCGTTGTGGTGGTCATGTTGAACAAAAGAGAAATGCACTCCCTCTGAATTAAAGAAGAAACTCATAGAATGTTTGGTCTTAAAAACACAACCCAAGAACAATAGAGAAGGGAGCATTTTAGGTCACACGTGTGGCACGTTACTCTGAAGACTAGGACATGCACGTGGCAGTCCATTAGACATGACACTGTACAAATAACAATCCCTGACATTGACGCGACCGTAAAAGCCGAACATGAGATAACGAAGCATACATACACTCAAATACACATGGAAATACAGAGACAAATGTATTATACAAAAACTCTCACATTCATACACATATACACACAAACACGCACACGTATAGACACACACACGCGCGTACACATATCAACACAGCACGCCCGCACATACACACACGCACGCACGCATATACACACATGCACACACACATATACACACAGCACGCACACATATACACACACGCATGTACACATATTCTGCTGGGGAAGTAAACCAACGACAGACAAATAATCTGTTCCGCTTCACGCTACCGAAACCTGGATAAGCTCCGGATCTATGGGCCTCATTGGCCTTGAAGGAACTTTACTATGTACACATGCAGGCATATACACACACGCATTATATACATACAGACACACACGGACAGACACACGCCTTCACGCACGGACACACGCGCATATGCGCGCGTATACACACACGGACTCTAATCTTATTTTTTAATTCTGTTTTTAGATTCATTTACTTTTTTGGCGAGAAGACATAATTATACCAAACTAGAAATAGATTTTTTTGTCACACTTCTGACGTGGTTAAAAGCAGTTTAAATCTTTGAAAAGGCTTTGAAAAACTATGACCACCGAAAATTAAAATATAGAGCTTGAAATGCGGCGAAGACTGCTTGGTAATTTAATCATGTATCTCTTTTGTATTACTTGTATAATATAACAAGTAAACGAACCTATAACAAACAAGTCAACCCACTCACTACACATATTGAAGCACGTTTATGAGCCTTGTGAAAAAATCGCGTTACACGGACGAAAATAAATTCTAAGTATAGATCTAATCACATTTGGTCTACATCAGTTAGTTTTTCCTCTCTTACACTCTTAGTTTTGATAATCCCTTTCATTCAGTCTTTCAGTTATTGATGTATATAAATAAAACTGCAGTGCAAATAAATGACAAACTCGTGAAGTTTGGTTCTCTCTCGCGTATAAACCACAAGAAACCAAAGAGTGCATGACACTTTGGTCATTTAGAATCCATACGCGTACGTTTATTGTAACTGTATGCTTAGTTACCTCTCCTATACCTTTGCTACTCGTATACCTGTTCTTTCTTAGTGGAAGGTATTACTAACTCTGCTTCTATTGTTGTTCGTTGATCTCTTCGCCGTTAAGTTCCTGTGGCAAATCTGTTGGGGAGAAACATTTTTATGTGTTTAAACTAATATAAAACAGATAACGTCTTTCCTTTCGATTTGATATTATGGCTTTACTTTTAAGCATCATGTTGAGATTTTTTTTTTGTTGTGGATACTTTTGACATTTTTAAAAATTTATTTCAACTAACATGCAACATTTCGCTGTGCAGGCTTTACGAGTGGTGTCCTTCCATTTCGCATTTTTCTCTTGCTTTAGAAGATGGGTGGGGTTTCCTTATTTACCTTTCTCTGTGTCTATTCTTCTCTTGTCTGTGTGTGCACGAGAGAGAGAGAGAGAGAGAGAGAGAGAGAGAGAGAGAGAATGAATGGCAGAAAGATAGATTGGAGAGAGGAGAGAGAGAAAGTCTGAGTAAGAGTGGATGACACAGAGAGATGGGAGAGAGAGAGAGAGATCTTGTCCTTTGCTGCTTAAAGTATTATTATTATTATTATTATTTCTATTATTATTATTATTATTATCATTTTTATTATTATTATTATCATTATTTTATTATTATTATAATCATCATCATCATTATGATTCATTTTCATTTCTTTGGGGATGCACTTATTTCTCATTATTTTGTAAACATTGCCTTTATTTTCTTTTGTGTTTCTCTATTATTTTTCATTCTAATTTTATTTTGTTCCCTTCATCGCATTTACTTTTCACATTTTGTGGGCTTTTTTTCAAAATACAGTTATCATTATCATCAATTAATACATAAAACATTTTCCCTTAAACTTAAATCTTTTTTCATACCATCTCCAGCGTTTGATTACGTTGTATGGTTTAGTTGCTTCGTACTTCTGTTGCTTCTGGGGCTGATAAGGTGTGAATCTCTCATTATTCTACAAAGCACATCTCTAGTGGGAAATAAGAATCCATTCTTCTATAAACTATTTGCCTTTATTTTGTTTTTGTTTCATCCCACATAGGTGCCAAATAAGCGAAATTCCAATTCGGTACGAGGCTACGTCTCAATGTGATCAAGTCTTTAGCTCACATTTTAGTGAATGGAGAAGTGCCTATTTTTTGAACCACCTCTTCCGTTAGCTCACAGGAGTTGGGCGCTATTGTGCTTTGGCCAGTTTTTGGTTTATTGGTTTTCGTTAAAACTTCACCGCATGACGATCACTTCTTTTTTTCTCTTTTATTATTTTGGTTGAGGAGAATTCTCACACGTTTACTTTGCGCCTTTTTCATTTGTGGAAAGAAAAAAAAAGCTTTGCTGTCCTCGCACCAGCTAATTTTAGTCTTATTTTTCTGTTCCTTTTACGCAAACGCACCTCTATTGTCAGTTGTTTCAATTTTCACTCCAGTGCGTTTAAGTCTCAGCTGTGAAATGCGTTTTTGAGGAACTGAATTTAATTATCTCCCCACAATACACGGTCTTACTCTATTATTGGGTTCTTGAGTGGCTTTGGATATCACAAAGAAAAATGAATATTACTTATTCACCGTTTTCTGAATTTAGGCCGATATGTTTCTTCCACCATTTCGCATACCTTTTCTTTTTTATGCGTTTCTGTAATGTATCTGAGCAGGCAGAGCAAGAACAAGGAGAATCTTCCTTCTCACTTTAAGCGAATTTACGCCTATATTTTTCATTGTATAACTCCTTTACGTTATTACGTTTATGGATTAGAGGCAGAAGGAAATGATGAAGAAGAAATTAGAGGAATTGCATGATAATAAAGACGATACTCTGACAGTTTCGTGTTTGTAAAAAATTCCATTTTACCACACGCGTCTTCGTATTTCACACACAAGTGTCGGTCAGTGCAGAATCGGTGTACTGAAACATTCTTATTATTTAAAGATAGAGTCAATCATGTTTGCTAGGATCGAAACTTGATATAGTCCACAGTTTCCACATATTTGCTATGTCTATCTTTCCTTATTACTTTCCCAATGAACGGGATCGATAACTTTCAAATCTTTTACCCGAGAGGGTTTTATTCCCTTAGAATTTGTTCAGAAAAATTCATCTTAAATCTATATTACAAAAATGTCTATCTGCTAGACCACCCCGTTTCAAAAGGTTTACTTGGGATTTATAAATAGAGTTTTTTCGATATCTTTCATTGAATTTCAAGTCATATTTCATGTGTCGTGCTTTCCATTACAAATCATTCCTAGAACCATGAAAGTCTTCACATCGACGTTTATGTGATACCGGCTCGTTTGTAATATGCAATAGCCTTTCTTATGAATGCGTGACTTGTTTGTGATGTTAGCATATTTTACCTCCTAATATTCGTTAGGTGTTTCTGTGCATGATTCCCCCTTCATGACAGCAAAACTTGCGAGTGGATGATATTTAATGGACCATGCCTCGAAGATATCCAAGTTATAGTGTTCTTCATATCTGAACTCTTTCGAAACGCTTTCCCACATTTTCAAATTAGCATTAACTGCATACATTCTATTTTCGAAGTATTTCTGCATTCTCCGTAGTGATGAATTGTTAAAAAGGTAAACAATGATAACGCTTTGATTGAAGTTATAAGATGTTCTCATCAAGATTTGCCTTCCCAGCTGTTTTTACCTCACTGCTGCCTATCAGTGGCGTGCTTCTAGATGCTTTTTCTGCTGGCTGTTTTGTGGCTTTTCTGCGTGCACGTTTGTTTATCTTTGTCTTTCTCGTACGCTCTTTGATGTATTGTCTATAATATCTATATTGTGGGCGTATTATGTTCATCTTGTATCTTGCTTAGATCAATTCTAACTTTTAATTCTTGACATACCGTGTAGACTTACAAGTTTCCTATTTGTATACCTCTATGTATAAGCCTCTGTAAAGATGTGCTGATATGCCAGTCTTCACTACTGTTTGTTAGTCTTAACGGTTTCAGAAAAAAAATCAAAACTCTAAAAACTGGTGCAAGATATTTTTTAGGCTTTAATTATGTCACTATATTTGTAAAGGGACATTTTGACTTGATTTATGTCTCATTCTCTCACTTCAATCAAATCACAACAACAATATGTATGGGCATTTATACTTCATTGTAATCATTAATGTTCATTTTACGTGTTATTTCCCTTTAGAAATGGATCATGCATGTTAATTCAATCATATCTTCTACGCCTGTTTTTTCGGCTAGTAAGCAATTGATTCGCCCCGTCCGCCTTGTATCTTTCTCATCTTCCTTTTTCGTCTTCCGCTTCCAAGTAATTGAAAAAGTCTCATAAATAACAGGTACAATCAGGTGACGCAAAGGAGGTCTTATGTTAATTGTAATGAAAGATTAAATACAGATAGATAAATACTGGACATATATTTTTTTTAATTCGGTCAAGTTGTATATCATGAAAAATGGAATACCCCAATGCAGCACTCACTTTCTTGTGGACGTCCAGGGCACAACCCGTACAAGCGTTCAGGAGGGGCATGAACGGCAAAGGGTTTACGAGAATTATTCGAGATAAATAGGATAAAATCCACGCTAAACCTCCACTTCAGACAACTGGCTATCTTCCCACTAGATCTACTTGTTTATTGTTTGTTTGTTTGTTTTTATAATTAATCTTTTCAACTTTTCAAAGACATTGATTTTGCACTTATTGATTTTGCCTCGAATCAGAAAGGAAACGGTGGTTTATTTTACTATTAAAAACAAAAACAACTTTCCTTTTAGTTGTCATGAGTCTGAGAAGTCTTGCATACACCACATTCACACAATATTGCAATCACCATTACAGAAAGCCATTCCTTGCCCATAGTCTGTCTCTCGTATGTTCTATAATTAAGTATGCGTGATGTCAGCCTCACAGCTCAAGTTTTAATGTACAGGTTTAAAGTGAACGAAAGTCTCCCTCTGCCATTGCCTCCAGTTGGTTTGCCGTGTGCTTTATCCATGTCCTTTCGTTGTAGAGTGAACCTATAAATGTTGAATCTATATCGGAACCAATATATATTATCTGAGATATTTCTGTGTTCGTGATCAACCTCCATGTATGCAATGTAAATGTTTACATATTACGTGAATGATTTTGCTGTGTTATCATTGTTTTCTTGTTCTTTTTGTTCATGAGTGCGTATTGTTCCTTTCTTTGTTCTTATTGTTTTTTTATTTGGGCTACTTTAGGAATATAATCAGTACACTCATATAGTTCGAAAAACGTGTATGATGCTCTCTATCAGCTTTGACAGGGGTAGCCTTGTGTTTCAGGTGATAAAAAATTCCTTGAATGTTAGCGCTCGTAATTTGAAAGAATTTGTTTCCAGTTTCATTCTGATCTTGAGCTTTCGGGCACTATTGCAACAAGTAGCTTGTAAATAAAGAACACGATGCAGAAGTAACCTACGTTTTATCCATGAGACGTAGATAACTTTTGTGTCTTTGACAGGGGTTTCCAAAGTATAAAGTGTATTTTATAACACGCTCAGGCTGTTATCTTACTACGATTATCTCCCCTTTCACTACCCTTGCATCAGGCATTACATCTTGAACCCTTTTGATCAACTCTTTGCCATTCGTATCCAACCTTTTCTGTTTTCATAACGATAAGACTGTTGTGAGAAGAGTGTCAAATCGAAGTGCCGCTGAAATTATAAATGTTCATATAATTTAACCAGCACTACCCTATCAAAACGCACGAAAAGCGTTATGTCCATTATGTTCCTGTTCTCACGGTTGCTTCCCTTCCACCACTCCCTCCTTGCAGGACTACATGGAGCGCCAGGCCATCGAAATGGAGCGGGAGATGCTCAGAGAAGAACGCGCCGCCGCAGCACTTCTGTCCCCTGGCGCCGCTAACGCCACTGGCCAGCAGCACGGGGACGCCAACCACCACGCCCCTGCATCCACCAGCCTTTCTGTGCCCGGAAATGAACCTAGCGCTCCCCATAACTTATACCTGCGGCGAGGGTCGTCCTTCAAGTTATCCCGGCGAAGGGCAAGGTCATGCGGCCCCTCCCACAAACGGAAGAGCTCATTCCAGAGGTCAGGGTCCGTGGATGTGACGCACGATAAGGAGGACCCGCGGCATCCGAAGAACCTCGCTTCTAGCGTGGCCTCGACTAAAGAAGGAAGCAGTGCGCCCACCATTACTGGCAGTACGAAAGCGAATGCTTCGGGCGAGGACTCTAAACATTCCGCTCAGGTACCGCAGGAGAAGACAAATCTGTCTGTGAATCCACGAAGTAAGAGAAGGACATTCAGTGTCGACCGGGCCGATTCTTCCTTTAGGCATGGCGGCCTCTTGACTGTATCTGAACCGGAGAAGAGAAACCTCCTCAGTGTTCCGGGTGCAGAGCCTGTCAGGAATCCAAAGTTTCCGGAGATTTCCCTGATAGCGGACCCGGCGATTAAAAGCCTGTTGGGTGTTCTTAATGTCGACATAACGGGTAACGGAATGCTGGGCGTGCCGATGGGTGAGGCTGAGAGTGTTACGTCTCCTGTGGAACATAACGGTGCGCCAAACTCCAAAGTCAATAACATTCCACGGCCGGGTCAGCTCACGCTCAAAGAGTGTTATCCCCAGAGGGACAAGGAGAGAGACAGAGAAAAAGACGTCGAGCCAAGAATTAAATCGGATCCTCATTTGTTAGCACCGGTCAAACCGTTCGTGCCCGGGGCAAACGGGCCGCTGACCAGTGTGGAAGTTCATTACGCCGACAGTTCAAATCCTAGTTCCTCCACGGATCTTCTACAGCCCGTGAGTAGCTCGAGCCTGGGCAAGAACCGCTTGGGTGTGCCGGAGACGGACGGGAACAGTGACAGCCAGAGCTCAGGCTCTTTCTACTTGGAGCCGAACGATTTGATTGGCCAGTGTTCTTCTTCCTCAGACAATCTACTCGGAGTGAGTAAACTCGAGAATCCTCACAAAGACGCGCAGCTCAAAAAGTTTTCATCGTTGGCCCCTTCGTCTTCAGCACACCTCACCACCGCCACCACCACCACCACCACCACTACCACCACCTGCTCCTCCTCTTCCTCCTCCTCTCCCACCTCTGCTTCCATTCACAACAAAAAGCCTCCTTTGACATCGAAGCCATTGGCGCTGAACCATGTGGTAGTGAGTTCTCGGGTAGAGGAGGGCGCAATAGCTATGCAAATCGAAGACAAGTCCTCAAACGTGTTGTGCATTTCCACTGAGAACAAAGTCCTTCTGGGCGCTGAGTGCCCGCCATTGAGTTGTGACCCCGAAGGAAAGGACGACCTGGTTACCTCAACGACTTCCGCTCGATATGGAGGTCCTGTCGTCTCCTCTGAGTGCCTGGAGGACGGAGGGGAGGACCACGCGGACAGCATGACGGCGCTGCTGTCTGATGTATTCCGCCACGAGATCCTGGAGAATGTGAAAGCCAGCAGCAGCAACACTGGGCCTCTCCCTTCCTCGTCATCAGCGACAACCAACGGGCAGATCGGCATCGGCGCCACCCAGAAAACGAGTCGGCAGAACTCAGCTCCAACCCCGGAGGAGGAAGTAGTTCGCCGGAGTAAGGCCTCCTCAAGAAAAGGCAGTGGCAGCCTGGCCAGTGTGTCTCGAAGTTCAAGGTCGGGTTCTGGCCGAAGGTCCGGTAGTGGGAAGGTCAAATCTCCGACCACGCCCACGTGGATGGTCATGAAGACGCCCTTGGCCCGGATCGAGAGTTTCCATAGCGACGATTTCGATTGTTTCGCGGAGAGCGACAACGAGGGAGATGACGAATTGGTGTCGCCCTCCGCCTCTTCCATGTCCGTCTCCACACCGACTGTGCCGTGCTTTGCTTACAAACTGCACATGATGAAGAAGAAACAGACCAAGTTAAAGAACAACACGACGACCACCGCCACAACAACCACAATCACGAGTACAACTGGTGGCAGCAGCAGCAACAGCAACAAGAAGAAGAACAATAACAATAATAATAACAACAATAACAACGGGAGCGGGCCACACCAGGAGGCCGACTTCTCATCCACCAGAACCAAGGCAAACCACAATGCCGCCAAGTCCCACAAGACAGCTGGCTCTAGGTACGTGTTTTACTGGCTGCATTTGCACATGGATGTACCGTGAATTTGATGAGATCTTTGTTTAGTCTCTACCAGCCATGTCGTATTGATCTTATTGAATTAATGTCTCTATTTGTATAAAGCTGGAGGATCGGACGTGCTTAACCTAAAACCTGCAAAAGGCATTTATTACTTTACTTAACTTTCCTTTAACAAGAAGACGGTCTTTGCTTGGCTTTCACAGACACTTAAATTTACGACCACTGACAAAGAAATTGTTTCCGAACAGTTTTTTAGGATATTGAAATTAAGTTAAGTAAACTACAAGCGGTCCTTTTCCGTATGTAACGATCTACATGCTTTATAAAATATACTGTGGAATATTCATCATTCTGTACGGCCGCACCAAGAAATTGGTTGCAAACGTTTTCATTGGGACTAAGACTTTAAATAAACAAAACATGTCTATCTTCCTTCTTAAAATGGATTTATAATTAATAATACTCACAGTACGACAAAAATGTTTGCGTTTGCGTGGAATAGATTGTTCTGAATTGTTGTGGTGCTCTGCTTAACGCCCGAAGCTTCGTAAGTGGCTCGTAGTTGCAGTGCGTGTCAAAGTAAGGCAATTTTGATGATGTCATGTGTGTATAAATATAAATAGTTCTCATTGCACTGTGTCAGCACATAATCCCGGTAACAATAGTCCCTATCTGAAGCAAGCTTCGCAATCAGAGTTTAATTCACTCTTGGCCATGCCCACTCTCTAAACGGCATTCAGCGCCATGGTGCCTTTGCAGAAGGAAAAGAATCATTATGCTGAAGAGAAAAGCGGTGAAAACAAATTCATAATACAGAGAAGAAAGTACCAAGAGATCCACAATGCCAAGGCTAGGCCTCCCGTAAGCTCTCAATAGGGCTGGACATAACATGTTTCAGTTACACAAACACGCTGGTGCAACTGATTGTGGGCAGTCTTAGACGGTGAGCACACGCAAACTCACTCTGAGCTAGGGCTTTTGTTTCATCACATGTAAATAATGAAATATGATGGAATAAAGCGCTGTGACGCCACTCACTTCGATACTCACTTTCAATGATGACGATGATGTTGATAATAATAATAATAATAATAATAAGAAGAAGAAGAAGAAGAAGAAGAAGAAGAACAACAACAACAACAACAACAATGTATTTCTTTCTCCCTTATCTCCTGTCAAATTTCCATGTCCCCCTATTCTCTCCATCCCCACCCTGTATTCTTCCTTCTTGCCCCACCACCTTCCTCCCTCCTCCCATCCTGGGGCTGGCATGTCCTCCAATGACCTCTAGCCCTAAGACTCCTCCATCAATGCTCAGCTCCACCTCTACCTTCCACACACCAGTCGACCTTTAGTAACGCACCGAGCCTTGCCTCTTGGAGGGTAGATACCAGGTTATTGTTCTGGTATCTACCGTGGGGGCGTGGGTGGAGAGAGGAATTTGACACCTTGATCGTTAAGAAATTGATGGGCATTTGGGAGGGACCGGGGGAGGAGATCGAACCTGCGTGGGTTGTGTTGTGGTTGATCGATCCTACTTCAAGGAGCTGTGGATTTAATCTTTATACTTATCCCTTTCGTTTTGCCGTCGGGTTTGTTGTAATGGTAGATAGTGTTATTCTTTTTGTCAAAACCCTCAATTTGAAGATGGACGAGATAATCGTTTTTTGCACTAATATAGCCCTCTTAAGTACTAATACTACAAATACTAATACTTTCTTCTTCTTCTTCTTCTTCTTCTTCTTCTTCTTCTTCTTCTTCTTCTTCTTCTTCTTCTTCTTCTTCTTCT
>JBDFRD010178079.1:0-12049 GCA_039654405.1 Bullina lineata | reverse complement strand
AGTAGTAGTAGTAGTAGTAGTAGTAGTAGTAGTAGTAGTAGTAGTAGTAGTAGTAGTAGTAGTAGTTGTAGTAGCAGTAGTAGTAGTTGTTGTTGTAGGCCTAGTCGTAGTAGTAGTAGTTGTAGTTGCTTTTTTGGTTTTCCACATACGCATATATTGTCTTTATGCATGTTTTGTTTCGTACACAATTTTAAGGCATTAATATTTATACATTTGAATTTATATTGTTTTGTTAATAATACTTGAAGCTGCTAATATTGTGTTGCTTTGTCACTATTTTATTACCATTTCCACTACACAAGTGCCCCTCCTATAGGCATAGTAAAATAGGTAGTTCAACAGTTCAACAGTTCAAGACTTTGTGTTTCCTACTTGTGAAGAATATCGAAGGTTCATACAATCTTTATATGATAAATTTTCATGCTCTGTGTATGTCTTTCTTCTGTGCCTTTCTGATGTTTTCTTTTATCTCTCTAGTTTTCTTATTAAATGATCTCAACATTCTTTTGTCACTGAAGATCACAACAGACGCACGCGCAATGTTCCCAGACTCAGAGTGGATCTGCTTAAAAGTTTTTTTTTTATAAGCTTGTGTCATTATGTAAAATTCCTTCAAGGCCAATGAGGCACCTACAGCCGGAGCTTATCCCGGTTTCTGTAGCGTGAAGTGGAACGGCTGTTTTTTTTTTTACTTCATCTCCTGGACAGGACGCTAGTCTGTCGTCGTTTTACTTCCCCAGCAGAATATGCCGGTACCCAATTCGAACCTGGATGGGGGAAGGAAATGGTTTAAAGTATTTTTCCCAAGGACACAACACGGTCAACTCAAGCATTCGAACCCTAGACCCTTGGATTCGGAGTCCAACGCTCTAACCATTCGGCCATCGCGCCACCACCAGAATGTGTCATGATAATATAGATAATATAGTGTACTGAAGGTCGTTGATAGATTAAGTGACTGAGTGAGTGATTAAGCGAATTAGTAAGAGAGTGGGTCGTTTGAGTAAGTAATTGAGTACATAATGGAGTGAGCGGTTGAGTAAGGGCGCGATTGAGCGAGAGAGTGATTGGGAGAGAGAGAGAGAGAGAGAGAGAGAGAGAGAGAGAGAGAGAGAGAGAGAGAGAGAGAGAGAGAGGAAAAGAGAGGAAATAAAGAAACATATAAGACTACTGTAAATACCACTGCTTTATGTCTCTCCAAGAATGCATCTGACACCCAGACTGACAACAAGAGCGATCTCTGGAATAATAACAATTATAAACTCACCAGTCTATGCAAACAAAGTTTTCAGGTAAACTTAAACATTCTCTATAACACTTTAACCATTTCATTGCAACATCTAGATATTTCCATAAATTATACAAACAGCTTTCCTTTAATATAATTCTTATTAAGAAAATTGTTTTTTTATCATAGCAGGATTTGAAAAGTATACAGTACTTTAAATTATACAGCAAAATAAAAACCCTCAACTAAATAAACAGAACAGGGTATTTGCACCTGCACGCATAAAAATACACAAACTTAGTTCTAAACTAAAGTTTTCTCTTCCCACATAGATTTAGAACTTACCATCTGGGTCTGCTGAGGAAGCCACTTCTCATCATATTTGACAAGAAGAGCTATGAGCCTTATTGCCCTATACTGCAGCTCTGTCCTGACCGGCGCTGGTGATGCAATTGGACTTGCTGGAGTAGCCTGAAAATGACAAAATTATTCATGTAAAGTGGAACAAAAACATTTCCGCTGAGAGAACAGTAATCATAAGTATGAAATTCCTGAGAATAATAATTACAAGAAGTTTTTGAGTATATATTCAATATTTAGAGACAACACTACAGTTTTGACCAAAAAAAAAAACATGTCTACATACAGCATTCAAAGTTTCCAAGTTCCAATTAATGCAAAAAAGCATGCAATCAGAGGAAAAGGTAATTCAAGGTAAGTAAGTTCTTCCAAGGCCAATGAGGCCCATAGCGCCGGAGCTTATCCCTGTTTCTTTAGCGTGAAGCTAGCCGTTTACTTCCCCAGCAGAATATGCCGATACCCAATTCATGGGGAGAGGAAAAATGGTGTAAAGTGTCTTTCAAAAGGTGACCTCCTGGATTTGAACCCTGGACCTTGAATTAGGAGTCCAACGCTCTAACCATTCGGCCACCGTGCCACACAATACAGGGAAAATATTTAATTTTTTTTATATTATTTCTTTGACTTATAACACTAACAAATTAGCCCTACCTGGAGCTGTCCAGACAACATGTTGATCAAACGCTGAGTGTTGGCTTGGAGAACTTCACAGAAAGGTTTTCCATCCTTATGTCGCAGAAGATACTGTAGATTATAACAAAAAAAAAAAAAAACTTTAAATATCGTCGTTGACAATGTAAATACTTTTTTCCTGGATGAGTTTCAGAGACTACTCTGTATAATTTTATACGATCTTGAAAAGAAAAATGGCATGCAACAGTATTTTCTAATCAGCACAAATAATTTCAACATATTGCGTAGGTGTTTTTTCCTCTCAGTTCACAAAAATAATTGTGAAATAGTATTTCAAAATTCCAGAGTTCATTTTCATTCTAAATAATGAAATTGTCCTATTTTTTCAACAGAACATCATTTTTACATTAACGTTGAGATCAATCCCATTCACCCATTGTCTGCAAAATCCAGCATTTATAAACAAAACAAAATTAATTAAGTACATGTTTGAAAACGTACCTCCAAGTACCTGCACCACTGCTGCTCTTTCAAAGCATTCTCCGACAGGAAAAGGTCTATGACTTGAGCAGGGTATCTCAACTGGAAGTTCATCAGGGGTGCACGGAATGGACTACTTGACTGCAGTGAGGAAGAAAGTCTTCATAAACATCGAGAAAAAAAGCACACACGTTCCTACATCAGAAATTTTGCCACTACATCTATATTAGCATTATTTGTTCAGATAACATAACCATTATTTCCTCATATTTACTCCTTTAACAGATGTTGTCAGCAGAATTTACAAAAATTTTCTCTCATGGTACTTTTTTCGTTAGCTTTACAAAATCAACGACATGCAATGCATTTCTAGCTTTGAACAAGAATTATCAACAACGAGACACTGCATCCACATAAATGCAAGTAAAAATTATACAAACCTCCATCAGCAGTGCCCTTTCCCCAGCCAAGACTAGCGTAGTCAGAGGATCAATGAAATTCTTGCTGGCAGCTGGGATCAAGTGAAAAATGTTGATGATAGCAGCACACAGCTGGACCTCCTGGAAATATCAAAGAAGACTTTAAATAGTATGTGCACCATAAATAACAGAACCCTTTTTTCAAAGTTTTCTTGTCTTATTATTTATTTCTTATCAAGAGAAGACACTTTACGAAATAACAGAACCCTTTTTTTTTTTATGTTTTCTTGTCAGTACTTATTTCTTATTGAGTTTACTAATCCTTTTCAGTAGTTATTTCACAAACTTCATTGCTGATCCATATTAAAAGACATAAAATTTAATAGCTCAGTCACCAAAAGCCGTTTTTTTTTTATACTTGTGAGACTAAATGCAAAGCTTCTCCTTGAAATTAAGTACACAAGCATTTCAATTGAACTAAAAAAAATTTACAGTGAGCTCATCAAACTACAAAAGCTTACAGTTGAGAGCACTTGTCCAGCAGGTTTGGGCTGTCCTGTTTTCTGGTTGGTTGCGGCAGTTTCCAACCATTTCTTCAGGTGTCCCTGTACAAGAACAAAGCTTTATTTGGCTCACTAGTCACAATACAGTTTATTTTGTTTTAAGGGAACAATTCTTCACTTTTAGCACAAAAAGATACTTTGTTTCAAAAAAACTTAATAGGATTTTTTACTATCTTTTACCATGTATCAGTTGAGAACCTTTAAAATTGCTTTTATATGCTAATTACAGAACTCTTTAACCAACATACACTTCATTTTTGCCATTAAACAGTGTTTCTAAGGGACATGCTCACCAAATGACATTTTTCTTGAGAGCCTTTATGTGACTTGAATTATTAAAGACTTCAGTTAGTGACTGTGTTTAGTCCTACAGGCAGGGCAACTTACTTGCATAGAATCACACAGTTTCTCATTGAAGGTATTGGGGAAGAGCTGCACTAAGGAGGACAAACGTTTGATGATGCTGAGGGTGAGACTGCGGTAGTCGCCAAGCATTGCCAGCAGTGGTCGCATGGCAGTGTATGCCATTTCCATGTCAATTGTACAGCCTTGCATAAACTGGAGAGGAGATTAATTACAAAGGAAGACATGAAAACAAAATATTTCCTTGTCAGCAATATAAATGTACACAACAATTTTTTTTACTTTAAGGTCCATGTGATGCTGGTCATCTAAGGATAAATTAATTTTTTGTTTTGAGAGGTAGTCTATCATAGACAGCAAGAGTCTACTTTCTTTTTTCTTTCTTGTATTTGTGTTTAATCATAGCTAGAATTCTTATTTATCATTCACTAGATCTAACATTTTCAAAGGAAGATGTGGGATGTGGGGTGTGTGTGTGCATTTTTTTTACATTATTGTTACAATCTTTAAATGAGAAGATCAGCAACCGAAGAAAAATCTTCAAATAGATTGAATTGATTTCATTTTCTTTCAATTTGCTCTGTGAGACAAAAAAAAGACGCTGATAAATATATATATTACAATGTTCAATATATTACATGTTCTCACAGCACATTTAATAGAGAGAAAAAAATTGCTATATAGCTTCAGCTTTACATAATACTTGCCATTTTCATAGATTCATGAGCTGTCTCCTGAATCTCTGAGTTGGAGCTGTTAAGGGCCTTGTACAAAGTTTGAAAGATTGTCTCCTTCTTGTTCAGCACAAGGTTGCATGCAGCAAGAGTCCCTGAAGGAGGAAGATGGAAAAATAATAATTTAGGAGGCTAAATACAAAGTTGTAACAACAGTAAAAAACATGAAGGAGATAATCATAATCTAGTTTCCATTTCTGACATTTTATTTTGGGAGGTGAAAAAAAGCTTATAAAACAGACTTTGATTAATTAAAAGATGTCAAAAGAGGGCCTATTCCAAAAATAATCAAAGAATATTTATTTTAATGTATCAACTGGCTTAGACAGAATGATGAGAAACATCTAATACTACTCCATGTAACAGATCAACTTACGTAAAGATGTCTTTTTCAGAGGTACCAAGTTTGTAGAATTTTTGTAACAAGGTTGTTTCAGCAAAGCAGCCTCATCAGCTCCACAAATGTTGAAGACCTAAAACGACAAATATTGTTAATCGAAGAAAAGCTTTTTTTTTCATATATTAATCTTTCAAATATTTTCTTTTAATCACACAGCATTTCTTTGTCAAGGGCAAGTAAAGTGTCAGTCAAGACAAAGATCACTCTTCAAGTCTAATGTGAAATCTGTCCTAAGATATGGATGCATAACATGGACAACCACAAAAAGCATGCTTAAGAAGATCCAGATTAGTGAACAGTTGCCCAAGGAAAATTGTCATGATCAAGTGGGAAGACAAGATTAGGGATGAAGAAATATGGAAGAGCAGGGCAGGCACCCATAGACCAAGAACTAGGAAAACGCAGATGGAGATGCAGGCACTGTAGTGGAACCTCCAAGGAACTCAAAATCGAGGAAGGCCAAGGGAAACATGGAGAAGATGAGTGGAGAAAGACAAAGAAGGAACAGGACAAACATGGTCAGAACTGGCAAAGTTATTCCAGGACAAAATGAAGTGGAAATCCTTTATATTGTTCATTTCATTTACTTATTGAAACTTTTATTTTAACATCACCTCATCAAAGAAGACTGTGTGCTCAACTTGATTAGCATCAAAATTGAAGAGCCTTGGTTCCAAAGTAACACAAAATGTGTAGCCCTCCTGAAAATAAAAAGTAATTTAAAAAATATGGCTAAAAATATTATGCTAGAAAAGGACATTCAATGATCTAAAATGACGAAGGATACTTGATAAAAATGTTACGAAATATACTTAGAAATGAGAGAATAGAGAAGTTGAGAGACATATATTTCTTTACCTTATGTATCTAGAATAAAATTTACCTTAAGATGGTTAAACTCAGAATATGAAAGTTACAGATACAAGGGACAAATGACTTTTGTTGTGCTCAATGTGCTGAAGGTACTATCTACCACACGTTTTTTTCTTTAGGAATCACATACTATAGCAGAAGGATGTAAAACAAGTCATTAACAAAAATAATTACTGAATTCTTAACAAATATGCTACGAGCGTTTATCAAAAGACAAACATTCTTGCAAAGATGCAGTCTACAATCCCTATTTCATTTAAATATAAAATTAAAACTTATTTTACTAAGACATTAATACACTCGTGTATTTCTGTTTCCTCTTTTGAACATTCACATTTACAGACAAAGGGAAATTTGATTATCACCATGAGTCCTATCTGGGTAACCAGAGCAATGTTTCGAAGCAGGTGTTTCTTCGGAGGAACCATGTCCTGCAGCAGCTCTTTGTGAGGCTCCATGATTTCTGTCACTGTCTTCTTAGTGACCTCTGCCAGCACTTTCAGGGACTTCATAGCCTTGGAAAGGTGAAGGAGACATAAAAGATTAAAAATCAGATTCATGACTTACAATAAAAGTTCTACCCTGATCCCAGCTTATCCATTCACATGATGACATAATATTCAAAGAAAATAACATATCAATTTTTTTTTTAATGAAAGGTGTTACTTCAAAAGACAACAAAATGACTGATATTAATTACTAATACTTTGTTGTTTTTACAAATACAGCACATTACCTGTTGACGAACAAGTGTGTTGGATGATGTAATCTGAGGTATGAGTTTGTGGGCCACTTCATGCAAAGACTTCTTTTGTGCTGCCAAAAGTTCCTCTGTTGCTTCTTCACCTTCCAAGGGCCGAGCACAGAGTCGGAGCATCTCTTCAATGCACTTTTGAGCAAGTTCCACTGCACCACTTGAAACCTTGATCAAAAATCATTCGCAATTTTCAGTGAAATGATTATTTCTTTCAAGCAGGACATGACTCCAATAACTGTGTTACTACAGTGCCACTGAAATAGTGGAATGAGTTTATATGAAAATAAAACTACTTAGAGATGGGCAAATTTGGTGGTTGCATCTCTCTGGCAGTGGCCAAGTATATGGACTTACAAGTATATCTCGCATTCAAATTCCGTCTTACCTCATTTGTCAAGTCATTGATTACAAAGAGTAAGGCCTTGAGAAAGGTAAACTGATGGTCCAAGACCCACTTGAAGCTCATGCGCTCATACAGAGATTTAATGGCCAGGCATCTGAAAAGATCACAAAGGTTTGAAACAGAAACAGTCATAACAATGTAGAACTGTGATATTAATGTAGTTATTGATACCCAAAACGCTTGAGATGCAATAACAACCATAAAGTGGCTACATTTCAGACTTAATGAAAGAAAAAAATGGAGTGCAAAAAAGAATAGCAAGGAGAAGTTAGTAAAATTGTTAAAATCCTTTTGTAGGAACATGCAGCAATTCTATGAAACAGTTTGAAAGACAATTTAAAAAAAATGTGTATTAAAAAATATGTGAGCTTTTTATTGAAAAGCATATAACCAAAATATTATCATAAGATAAATATTAAACAAATTCCTACATACCCTCCATATTTTGAGTACCATGCTCTGTTGTAGCAGAGGTGGCACATTCTTTCAACCACATACTCAAAAATTGGCAACTGACAGGCCTGAAACAAAGAGGGATGAAGTTAGTCTATGGTAATTAGAAACAAAGACCATTTTCACTTTAGATCCAGAACTTTCATTACTACTTTATAGCCAATGTCTCCTTCACACTACTTATCTCAGTATGAGTTCTGCAAAATAAAAGTTGCTTAATTCGACAAAGATGATTATGAGATTAGAAATATGTATCTCCTGATAATATTAATGCATTTTAGAATAAAAATCGAACAACTGTTAAACTCACTCTTTCTTTTGTCCCAAGGATAGTGGTAGCTGTGTCAATGATGATGCAGAGAGAGATATTTCCTGGTTTGCAAAGTTCCTTCTCCTCATGGCCCATGATGGTGCTGAGAGCATCTATGAGAATCTGGGTGTCCATGCCCTGAAGTTTGGCTTGCTTGTCGCCAACTGGAAAAGGACCTGTGAACAATATAATTAACAACCGATTACCGTTCTCTTGTGCTACTTCATAATGTGAATACGAAACCATTCAAAACGTATGGAACAAAGGTTCAGAAGGAAGAGGTAACAAATAAAAAAAAAAAGGATAATAATAATGATGATGAAAAAAAAAAGGCTCTCCTCCTGACTATTAATATACAATGAACAGTCACTACACTGATGTAGATCAAGGAAAAAGATAAAGCTATTATCATTGTAATATTATCAGTCACTTCAATGCAAAATTACATCCTTCGGGGAATATACTTTTTCATCTCAAATGAGCTGTCTATCAGTCAGTCAGTCACTTCTCTTTTCCTTTATTTCAATTTTTTTTTTCATAAAGAGGATAAAAAATTGTAAACCTTTCTAACACCATAAGCAAAACATACCACACTGTTGAGATATGGTGACTAGAGTGTAGTGTCGAACCATACATGCCAAGAAGGGCAAAGCTGTGGGTCTCAAATCTTTGATTGCTGCGGCCACTGAAAAACACAAAAACAGTGCGTCCAACTAATAGTTTCACCGCAATCTTCTTAAAAAAACTACCAAAGAAAATAATTGGTAATCCAAGCCTGAAAAGTTAGTATAAAACAATATGCTTTAGTTGAGTAACTGACGTCAAAATAGGCACAGGAGCTGCAACATATCCCAGGCAGAAAATGGTGTGGCTCTAAACATGGTTAAAAAAAAATATATTAATTGAAAAACTGGAATTTTTTTCACAGGCCTAAGATACCAAGAAAAATGGCTCATAAATCTGCAAAAGTAATAATCCCAACCCTCTTTGTTCCCTTTTACCTCTTTTTATTCATGTATCTTGTACATGTACTAAGAAATGAAAACATCATAAATTTAAGAAATAAAAAAAGAAAAAATTATAATACCAAACATTCCAGTGAGAGCTTGCTCATGAACTCTTCTTGAATATGAATCTGGATTCTTGTAGCACTGGGTTGATGTTGGAATAATTTCTTTTTCTTTGAAACTGCAACAACAAAGAAACAGTCACTTATCATTGATATTCTAATAACGCTTTAACTTTCCTGTTTACTTTATACTTATCAGTAGTCTAATATCCTCAAGCAACTATTTCTTAATCTAAACATGTTTTTTTTCTTAATTTGATGAACCTTTTTGGGTTTATTCAGCTCTCTATCACTACACACATCCTTCAAAATACGAGCGCAGAGACTTTTTTTTATATCCGATAACATTGTGGATTGAAAAATACATGTAGTCAGCACTCCCTCTGAGTTTGTAGCAAAAGAGCAAAAAAGAAGAAGAGGAGGAAGAAGACGATTTTCTACAGGCTAATTCTCAACATGCTAAATACCAAATGAAACAAGAACTCCAAACAATCACAATTTCGAAGACTGATCTAGAGAAACTTTTAAATAGAAAAGCCTTTGTTCCGATAACAATATGGTTAAATTTTTTCTTTCCAAAATATGCTTACGGGTAATTTTTTTTTTTTTGTTAATGATTCTAAGGATTTGGGCATTAAATCCACAAGACTTTCAGGATCTCAGCTGGCTAAACAGTTTTTTTGTTGTTGTTAGTTTGTTAAATACTTTGCTTCAATATTAAGGCATTTATCTACCACTGATGTCGGTATGCCTGTGGCATTACTTCTGATTGAAAAAAACACATTTTCTTTCTTTTTTTTTTTTTGTTAAATAGTTTGCTTCAATATTAAGACATTTATCCACCACTGATGTCGGTATGCCTGTGGCATTACTTCTGATTGAAAAAAAAACATTCTCTTAAAAATCTATCATTTTATCTCAATGTCATTATGCTGAGAAAGAACAAGAACACAAACCTTGCATGAGAGAAAAGATGAGTTAGTGTCTGTTTCTCATCTTCCAGGTTCATAACAGAGATGAGAAAACACCGAATGAGGTCATAAGCCTGTCGTCGATTGAAGGCATCAATCAAGGAACTCTTCAGGGTAGCCAATGCACACTCAATCGCCTAAGAGAAGAGAGAAAAACACACTTCTAAAGTTTTCTCAACCATGTTTAAAAGATGGTGAATATAAAACTTATAGGTGTATCTAAATACTGGAAAAAAACAACTGTTTTCTTTTATTAATTTCTTTCTCCCTTGACAATTTTGATAAGTTAATCACTAATCTGTCTACACTCCATACTTAAGAATAAGTGCTTGCTTTTCATTTCTCAGAAAGAGAAACTTAAAATTTAAACAGTTTCTTGAGAAGTTACACAATTCTTCACCTCCATCAAGCCTATTTCATACACATCTTCAAGGCATGTAAGTCCTACAGAGTCTAAAGTTTATTCTTCAAAGTTTCATCATAAAACTTTTACCTTTTCAACTGGCAGAGATAAAGGCATCTTGTTTTCTTGGAAATGAATATTAATGCATGGTCCAACTGTTTCCTTTGAATTGTACTGCAGCTGAAAAACACCATCGGTTTGATTAATACAATAAACATTTGAAAACTGTAATTGTTAATCTTGTGGCACATCTGATCACCAATAAATTAGGTGAAAAATCTATGAAACATTGAACACTGAAATGATTTCCTGAAAATGTTCTGTATCATGTCACTTCTTATTTCAGACTTTAAAGTTCAGAACAAAAGTCCCGGACATAATCAGCGCCCAGTAATTCTAATACCTTCTATGAGAAAAAAAGAAAAAGAGAGGTATGGTTCAGTAACCCATGGTACATTACATGGGGGGGAAAAACTAAAGCTATAAGAAATCTATGACTTTTTTCCGTGTACTGTGGACCTGAAAGCTTCTCACCACAACATTTTTCATAAACAGTTATGCAAAACAATCGCATAAAATAATATACTTACCACTTGTGGTTCTCTCAGCATCTTTCGGTTTCCACCTCCAAATTTCCCAAGAACCCGAAAAGCAGTTGCTGCTGTTCCATCTTGTGGGTTTTTAAGTGTTCTCCATAGTGCCTGTAACAATAATATAATGAAAAGTATTATATTTTGTGAGAATACTATCACAAAACATTTTTTGTGTTAAAAGTGGTGGAAGTGCGATGGAGGAGAACTTGTTGATGGCTTATGCTCTGCATGGAGAAAAGGGTGTAGGTAAGTAAACATATTCTGCTGGGGATGTCAACCTATGATGCGCTGCCTATGACATTAAAATCATTTGATCCACTTCCCACAACTGAAACCAGGATAAGTTCCGGCTCTATGGGCCTTGCAGGAACTTTGTTTTGTTTTTTACTTTGAGCTATCGAAAATGGATAAAAATAAATTTGAAAAAAAAAAGGAAGAATCCTTGAATACCATCTCATACTTGCACAAATTTTGACAGAAAATAAAATCAATACAACAGAATAATGAAGGAAATTCACAATTCTAACCCTTAAACCTTTTCATTACCTGCATAAGCTCAGCTCTAACAGGTTGAATGTGGTCATACAGAAAATCTGGCTGGAGATTGTCCACACATAGTTCCAGAGTCCTTAGTCCCTGCAATAAGACAGTGAGATAGCATAAGTGGCACTTCAGAAATATATCCGCTACTGAAGTCGGTATGCCTGTAGCATTACTGCTGATTAAAGAAAATGCATTTGTTTTTAGTTTTATCCATTGCCGTTTTTCTTTCTCACAAATATGGGCGCTGATTCCAAATCAAATTTGCATACATACACTGTAATATCAAATCTGACATTTACAGTCACTCACTCAACAATCCTTCACTACAATTATCTGGCAGGGAATAAGCACGATTTTGATTGGTGTTTAAGATTTAAGTAATCAATCACCGATTGCTTTGGTCAGTGATGGCGGTTCATTAATGTGTTAGTGGGGGGGGGGGGGGGGGGGGGGGGGGGGGGGGGGGGGGGGGGGGGGGGGGGGGGGGGGGGGGG
>JBDFRD010177968.1:0-12049 GCA_039654405.1 Bullina lineata | reverse complement strand
AAGGACGATTTTATTTATTCTATATCTTCAACTTATTTACTTCAAGGTAAACATGATCAATGTCAGAATTCATTATTGTATTTAACTTATTAGAGCAAATTCTAGTAGGCCCATTTAACGAGGTCACCTTTTGAGAATGGGTCATATATATACAGACACCTTACTATGATTGTCATGATTCTCTTGTTTCTTTAATGTTTGAATGATGCTGGTGTAAGCAGTTAGAATTTTCTTAATTTTTGTTAGAGTGTAGATCTTCTTTATAACATTATACTGTTGAATATCTTTCTCATTTGGTGTCTCTAGTAAGCAGTATGTATTAAACTTAAATGTAAGATATTGGAATTGAAATAGAATTAATGGTCTTTTGTTGCCTATACTGATACATTGTTGTTAATTTTTTATACCCTTGTAGAGAACAGAAAACATGTCAGGACTGGGAATCACCAGGATTGCACAGCAGCTGGGAAGTGATATTACGTCAGTTGCACTTGTCTTTTTCACTTAGTCTCTCTTTGTGCTTAAGCTTACCAAACAGTCTATGAAAATCTCTCTAGACAAATTAATATAATCCTTACAGGGTATTAGTGATTGATCCTTACACTTTACTGATCTTTGAGACATTGAATATGATGAAGACTTAATGTTGATTGGGTTCATTTACAGAGTGGCACGAGGAGTGCTGTTAAAGAATTTTATTTACAATTCCTGTGGCGTGCAAAATTAGAAGACATACCTGCTAAGGCTGTTCTTATTTTTATTACCCCTTACCAATCATATCCAAGACTATGTAGATATATACTTTTATTCAAGTAAGTCAAATTTTGGGGTTTAAAATTGTTTCTTTAAACAATTTGATGTAGGCTTAAATTGATCACTGCTTTTGAAAATATAGAATATTACTACCATGCCTTAACATTTTAATTTTTTGCTTGTTTCAGGTGTGTGGGCACTCGTGAATATCTCTACTACAACACCAATGTGACAAGAAACTGTGTGTAAGTGCATGGTGTACTTTTCCATAAATTGGTATTATTTAGTTTTATGTATAAGGAGGGTGTCATTTTCGTTTTGTGGTTTCAGCAATTGTAATTATTGTCTTTGCTGTTTTAGTGTTTATCGGATTTGTCTTCACTTTAGATTTGACCAGTCAACTTGACTTCAAGCAATATATATAGATTTCAACAGAACTGATTTAACTTTTCGTCGCCTCATGTCCTTTGTCCATGGATCATTGTTTTGAGGAATAAGGCTTTAAAAGTTTGAAGCTGTCAGCTTCAAGTTATGGTCGTAGTATAGTTGTGTAAACCCATGTTTTCAGCTCACGTTGCATGTACAAATTTAAACTTTTGTGGAGATACGACAAATGGAAATGAAGTTCCATTAGTAGTCTTAAAAGTGGACATACAATACATGTAAACGACGCGACGTTTTATCTTAACCCATTTTTGCTTAACATGTCATAAATAGCCTACTTCCTAGAATCTAAGATCAGCTGATCTTACTTTCTACCTGAACTTACTTAGGAAATGAGGGGGCGGGGGAATAAGATTCTGTCTAGGCAGGTTCGACTGTACTACTTATTCCCAGCCAATTGTTCTATGAACAATGAAAGTTTCTTTATTCAGTTATGCTATCAAACTATCTCATAGCGTGTCTTGTGTCTCCAGCCCCAAAGTTGTTGAGCTACTCAGAGAGATGACCACCAAGCAAATTTTCAAGCAGTGGGAGGTTTCTGATGTGCAAACTGACCCAGATTCTTTGCTTCTTGATTTGGCTGTCTTGAAAACCCAGCCCCAAGTCCGTAAGTATTCTCTAATTATTTGTAATATTTTTATCTGAAATCTTTACATTAGTATCTGTAACTTTGTATAATTGTGTTCTTTTTGTTCACCACAGCAATTAGGTATTTTTCCTTCTCTTCCTTGAAATCTCAAAGCTTTTGTAAGTTTATATTGCCAGCAGTGGCAGTTTTTTTTTTTTTTTCACCATTTTACTTTTTCATTAATGATTTTGTGTGGCAACTGAAAGCTTGATGTGTCTCCTGAAGATAAGTTATACCCTTTAAGTGCCAAAGTTTTATGATAAAGAAAAAAAAGGACATTTTGAAAACTTTTCTTTGCAATAACAAATGGTGTAAAACTTACATTTGTTACCTTAAGAATGTCTTAACTTTGAAGTTTTATAAATTTTAGTCTATAAGGAGATTATGTTTTAGAATGAAATTTTGTATAAAATTGTCTTGGAGTATGATTGCATGGGAAAACATTTTGATATACTTGTATCTTTCCATGAGGAAATTCAGGCTATTCAAACTCAGAAGTTTTGGTCTTTGGACCACATAGGCCTAAAAAAGAAGTGCAAAATGTGTATATAGTCATCTTTACAAAGAATCATGATTTGGAAAATGCAATTTTGAATGGGGTAGGGCTATCTGTGACATTTTAAAAATTTCTTTTTAGGATGTCTTGAGCTTTTGCATGCAGCAGCCTTTAGGGATACACTTGGCAGATCTTTGTATGCTCCTGACTACATGATCGGCAAATATACCCCTGATCAGGTATACTTTGTTTGTGTGCCTCTTTGTTAAAATGTTTATACCATCTATGGATACTTTAGACCATTTTTTGCCAAGCCTCGTATGTTTTTATGCAGTTTGCTTACAGCAGGTAGGATGCAGATTGGTGTTTAAGCACAGTGAATCTAAACTAGTTTAGTTCCTGCATTTGAAATAGCTTCACTTCATTACAATAAAATGTTATTGAATTCTGAAATATGTGATGTGACACTGAGTTCAAAGTCAGTCTAGTGAAACAATAAGTGAAAATCAAGAGTGTGATTAATAATCCCCAAGTAGTTAATGGGAGTGATTTTTTTTCCTTCTGAAATGATGTACATACTTACACTCTCAGAAATATCAAAAGATGCTAAATAACAACATGAGCTATGGTGTGCAAGAAAAATTAAACAAAATTAGCATATTTACATACTAGAAAACGAAAAGTTTTAAATTTTAAAGTTCATACAGATCAGTTGTGGTGTTCCTTCTTCCTAATAAATTTCATAGTTGTGATATGCAGACATTTTTTTTTCAAAGAAGATGCCGAAACATGTGGCAATTCTCAGATGGAATTATCAGCAATCTTAAGCAAACTTTCTTTGCATCCTTTAAAAAAAAAAGTATGGTCCACCTGATCTGCAAGTTGGACGATTAAAACATGTGGGATGTACAGTCACTTTCTGTACTTTATTTTTTTTCTTTTTTAGATTTCTGTTCATAAATATAAATGAGGCTTTTCATTTGTTTTACATGTCTTCTTCCTTGCCCCTTCTTGCATGTAATGAGTATTAATACGTTGATGGGTTTTTTTTATTAACATCTAGCTGGCTCAATACACAAGGACTTTCTTCAGCACTGGTCGTCTGGCTCTTGTCGGAGTTGGTGTTGACCATAAGGAGCTCGAAGCACTCGGCGAACAGTTTGAGCCATATGCATCTGCTGGTGTACCAACTGAAAAAGCTTCTTATCAGGGAGGTAAGAGCAACTGGTGCAAATATTATTATCCACGCATTTTATCAACAAAAAAAGAATAGAAAAGTGCAAGTTCAGTTAGCCTGGTGATGACAGTCTTACTGCTAGTTTAGCTTAAATACTATACTTTAGCAGATCTTGGGTTTAATGAGTACTAGAGGGTGGATCCATAGACCTTCTTAATTTCAGATTTTACCGTAAGGAAATAGATAACTGATAATTGATTGTATATTACTCATGCAATAATCTTGAGAAAAAAAAACAACCTTTTCAGGGAGATTTATGAAAACTTAAAGACAGAAATTCAAAAAGATTTCAAACAGTGCAGTGCCAATAAAACAGGTAAACAATGATTTATTTTTCTTCTTCATCTTGGTTTACAGGTGAAATCAGAGAAAGCAGTGGTGGAGACTTGGCACATGTTGCTGTGGCTTTTGGTGGACCAAGGTACTTGTTGTCTTTTATGCAGGTTCTACTTACTGGATAGTTTTATGAACTTAACATTGTTATTTCTCTTTAAAGATTCCCAGAAAGTTGGTCTCACATCATTCTGTTGAAAAGAAAAATACAAAAAACTGTGAGCCATTATATAAAAAGTCACTGCTAACAATTTGCCGATGTATGAAACGTGCAGCCAAACAGTTTATTCAAATCTGGACTTCTGGTATCAACAAAGGATCTCCACATCTGTGTGCCATGGGCCATCTTTGTTGAACTTCCCGAAGTGCAGTCCATGGCCTTTATCTTTGTTTCCACTGTTCTTCCTCATGTTGTCTTGGCCCTCCCTCTTTTCTGGGTCCTGAAGAAGACTGTTTGGCAAATAGAATCTGTCTCCTTGCACAGCATGTCTAATCTGTCTCCAGCATCTCTTTGCTGTGACTGTGGCCTAGACCTCTTGCACTCATGGGAGTTGTAGCAGCAGTTCTTGGTTTGAAATTTTCCTTGGCCAAAAACATGCAGTGAATCTTTTGAAAAAACAAGGTATAAGAAAACATACTCGTTGTCCTCTTGATTCCATTTTTTTCCTTTTCTTATTGAAGGGTTAAGAAGTTATTTAGTTTCTTTTTGGTACCCGAATGGTTAGTGATCTTAGTGGTTCTTTCTGTTGTTTTTCAAAGTTGGAAGATGGGCTGGTTTTGTCGTCTCTGCCAAACCTGATTTAATCATGTGCTGGAGAGAAACAATAAATGCAAAAAAGTGATAATGTGATTGTGATGCGGCTTGGGTAGCGTTTGCCTGTTATTTCGACCCCTGAAGACAGTCATGTCAAGCATTGGTTTGTTTTGGTATTTTTCGGGATAGCTTCATTTGTGTGGAATTACCACTTTGTAGAGAAACAAGGAATGTACAAAAATTCAGGGGTTTTTTTTGTTTTTTTTTAAACATGATGACAGATCTCTGTGGCTAGTTCTCTCAATGTTTACTACAACTTTTCTTTATGTGCTCTTTTGCTTTATTTGATCTGAAAAAGTTTATGCAAATTGAGTTGTTTTTCTGGAAGAATGTTGAACACACAATAATAAATTAAACAAAACATTGAATGTATAAATTCCTGTTTACATCATTTTAGTTGTGACTTGATGCCCCAGCTGTCATTTATAAATGTTGTGGTTTATTTTTCCCGGTCATTATCTCAAAAGTATTTACTATTATTAACTTTTGTTTTGAGAAGTTTAATTCCAAGAGAAAAATTTAAGCAGCAAGTTATAAACTGTTGTGCTAAAGCAAACCTTTTATTCCATTAGCCGTATCTTTAAGCACAAAAAGGAACCAGTGCCGAGTCCTGATGCTGATCTGTGGTATTTGGGATCTCTTATTTCTGCTAAAAATTCAGCTTTTACTTAGAATGTTTCTTTTTTTTTTTTTTTTCTTTTTCATTCATTTTAATTTGAGAAATGTTATCATTACATGTTATGAATTGGTCATTTTGTTGCATTGTTTTGTTTAATTTTGCTGGAGTGATTACAACATGTGTTTTATGTTTAATCACTGGTGTTTTCTCATTATATTGTATAGTTCGAATAGAATGTTAATTTCAGAGGCATCAGTCATACTATTTTTTAATTGATTATATTTCTCTAATGAGCTTCACTAAGTAAAAAGCTTGGGACTTATAAAATGTTCCCCGTGCATTTTCATCATGTATGCTCAGTGGCAATTACAGAAAATATTAAAGATAACCTTTTTGTTACAACCTGCCTTTAGTATTATTTCCATAGTTTTCTTGCAAAGGAAAAAGGGCTTAGAAAAAGAGTCTTGGCCACCTCAGTGTTTTATTCAGTCTTTATCTTTTAATTAGCAGTATAAAATTGTTAACACCTTAAGAAAGGAATGTATTTATAAATGATCATTAAGTTAAGGACTCCCATTTTCAAATGTTATGAAATTTGAATTCCAGCACAGCAACTGTTTGTTCATGAATGTGTGTATGTAATTCTGTTTTATCTTCTTTTTTTTTTTAGCTTGACAAGCAAAGACCTTCTCCCTACAGAGGTACTGAAGCACATCATGGGCACAGGGCCATACATCAAATACAGCTGTGGTACCTCAGGCTCTCTGCTAGCCAAAGCTGTCACACAGGCTACTGATTTACCCTTCCATGTGAGTTGTTGATTTAGCTGTTTAGCATTTTTATACAAAATTTTGGATAATTTCCCATTTATCAAAGCAGACGTTTAATGGCTGTGAGATATTTTTGGGACCATAAATGCTTCACTAAGCTGATGCTTCGTGTGTGCATTTTTTTTTTTAATGTGATATGATGATGAAACTGTAACTATACACATTGACATGTTGTGCAAAATAATTTTTGAATTGATATTTATTATCAAGATTTTGGATGTTCCTTACATTCCATCAATTGCTACCGTGGATCAAGATATGCTTTGTCATAAGTTACTGATCAATTCATTTTGATTTGCAATCATTCATGATTACCCATCTTCTCATGTTTTTATGTCCATAGATATCATAATTTTGTCTATGACTTATTAAAAAAAACATATTTTGGACCACAAGACACCAGTCACCTGAAAAAAAATTTATTATAGATGGAAAAGTGAATGTAAAGAGAGGAAATGGCAGTGGTTGAAAGACCTGGACGAGGAATATCATTGACAAGGATGAGAATTAAGAAGTGCAATGAAACAGTGACAGAAGAGAAAGATTTTAGGCCATGCCATGTAACCTCTTTGGAGAAATGGAACTTATATTAAATGAAATTACCAATAAATAACTTTTACCAAATAAGTTACTAGCACTTGACACAGAAAAAAAACTTGCATTGTTTCATAATATGTTGGGGTTTTTTTTTTATGTTAGGTGACTTGTGTGAATGCCAACTATTCTGATGGTGGACTTTTTGGCTTCTCAGCTGTTGCTCACAGCTCACAGATTGAAAAGGTGATTCTTAAGTTGCAGTTTTTGTTAAGAAAGTTTTAACATGTAAGTGTCTCCAATACATTAGATTATTTTTCTTTTCGTAGTATGCGTGCATCTGTCATATTATCTCGAGTCTGTTCTATCTTTCTTTTATGTTTCACCTCAGACACCTATTATTGCCTGTAATCTGTATCATGTATTACTATTGTATACATTTATTATTGCTCACAGTGATTAAATATAAAAACGTATCAAAGAGAATGTGTAATTGCAAGATGTAAATAGTACCTGCACATTTTCTCTAGTGATTTTAAATTAAAATGAAAATAACAGTGTTAAAAGATAGTTTCATTTTCTTCCTTCAGAGCCTTTCTTGTGCTTTTCCTTCAAGAAAGTTTAAATAATATACGCTAAGTATTTTGAATTATATTGTTATAGAGGCTTGTGCCGCAAGATTAAAGAAAGCATTCACATAGTTGAATGTACATTTCTCTCTCTGCCAAGGTGGTGAGAGCAGCCGCAAACCAATTCAAGACTGTGGCATCCTCATCTTTATCAGATACAGATGTTGGACGTGCTAAGTATGTGGTTGATTCGGGAGTATATTTTTTGTAATGCCTTTCTGCTACACAGTGCAAAATACTAAAACATGACATTACTTTAATAATGAGTCTCTTGTGCTCATACACACGTAAATTGATTGTGTTGATTACATCCTTCATGACAATGGTTTTTGTGATTTGTTTAATGTGTTCAATGTTATTGCAATAATTTTAAGAAATTTTGTGCTTCTTTGACCCTGTTTTTTTTATTATTATTATTAAACGACATGCAATCTAATTTCCATCCTATATACCTGTTTAAATATTAAATGTAACCTCAATGTGTCGATGAGTAAACTTTTGCGCTGTAGCAGGTCATACCAAAGTTATTTACGTTAAAATCATTAGCCGAATTTTTCGCTGCACAGTTTACACGTTCGTTTAGTGACGTGCCACGCCCCCGATCCACTCTTATAATTGGCTAAAAGTAAACAGACAAAGTGAACAAAGTTTAAATAAATGAATTGGAGAAGGAAGTGTAAGATGTTGAAAAAGTTTTGCCATATATTAAATTTGAAATAAATGAAGCTAATACAGGTTTAGCAGCAAGCATTATTGAAATGCTCAGATTTTGCTCTCTGGCCCACATGTATCATAGTTTGAAATAGTTAAATTGTAACTCCATCTCTGTCCCTTCTTCGGTTAGGACCAAGCTGAAGGCTGAAATTTGCATGCTGTTTGAGAATCCAGACAACCTTCTAGCTTGGCTTGGAGAGCAGACCCTTAACTCTGATGAGATTCTCACTCCTCAAGAGGTCTACAAGATGGTGGACAGTGTGGCCTCTGCTGATGTTGCTGCGGTAATTATTTTTCAGGAAGATAGAAAAAGTTGTGGGTTTTTTTTCAATTCGTTAAAAAGTAAGAGTAAGTAAAGTTCCTTCAAGGCCAATGAGGCCCATTGAGCCAGAGCTTATCCCAATTTCAGTAGTTTGAAGTGCACAAGATGGTTTTTACATCATCTCTTAGACAGGATACTAGTCTGTCGTAGGCTTACTTCCCCAGCAGAATATGCTGGTACCCAATTTGCATAGGGATGGGGAGAGGAAAAAAGACTTAAAGTGTCTTTCCGACATACCAAGTGCCGACAGATTCAAACCCAAGACTTATGGATCAGGAGTCTTGCACTGTGATCATTTGACCACTGTACCACCTTTTCATCCATTTGGTGAGGAGTAACTCTTTAATTCATTCATGAAAAAAGGAACAATGTTAACTTGCAAAGTGAAGAATCCTATTGTCTACACATAGTTAGAATGAAGTTGTACTTTCTGAACTTTAACTTTTGTTTCACTAGTGGGAGACTAAAATAACTCATGTCTGTCTGTCTCTGTTTGTTTTTTTTTTCCTGCTTTAGGTGGCCAAGAAAATCGTTTCATCCAAGCCGTCAATGGCAGCTGTTGGAAACATCACCAGTGTCCCTTATTTAGACAAGCTTTTCTCAAATTAGACTGGACATAGTATGATTAGTATTTATTTCACTAAAGGTGGGAAAAAAGCAAGGGTCGGGCGAGGATGGTGGGCTTGTGCAGGGAAATTTCTAGAAGACATTGACATATTTAGTACAGGATGACTGGAGTATGAATGACTGACAAAGTTTTGCTTAATAAAAGGATGAACTAACAAGACCTTTTTTTTTTTTTTGTTCTTTGGGTTGTTTTTTGTTTTTTTTTGGCGGGGCAATCTGCAGTATAAATTTATAAGGATCTGACAAGATTTTTGTTCTTGTTTGAAGTCTTAAAATGTGTGAGCAATCCCAATTCTGATATTTGTGTTAGGACTATGACAGATCAATCAAATTTATAAGTAAAAAGTGTGCTTGTCGTGTATATATATCATTTAAAAAAGGTGCAAAAAATAAACAATGTAAACAATATACCATGGCATTTTATTGATTCGTCATGAAAATCAAATGTATGTGCTACATCCCTAAAACTTGCTGTTCTTTCTTTTAGTCTGCTTTTCACCGATTCAAATGTGAAACATACATATGAGTGCTTTAACACATACTGCACTATACCAAGATATATTGCCAGTTTTTATTGCCCAGATTCTATGGTCTAATTGTAGCTCATGCAGTTATGCGTGAAGCAAGGCTAGGCACAGAGATCAATGAGTTTCTTTTCTTCTCTCATTCCTCCTGCATTAACTCAGGGGAATGCTGATTACAAATGTTTTCAACCCACAATTCTAGACCAATTGCTTCATAATAGCTGCTTGTATCATATCATAGCAACACCAATGAGTTTAATTTACAGCCTATACGACTCGGGTCTTATGGGCTTCTTGCCTTTCTTTGTAAAATTCACATCAAGTTTGGTGAAGCATCTACATATTATTATGAATGTGATGTAGTGTAAGAAGTTATGAATCAAATATAATTACTACGGAAAGTTGTGCTGTAGAGTGACTGCTGTCAGTGCTGTCTAAAACTGCTTTACAACAAGACTAATTAAACTAGTATTTACTGTATCCTGTAGCATCCTTTAGTAAAGTGCCAAGACATATTTCAGACAAATCTTTTATTGTATGCCAACTTTACTTGGATCCCAAATTGAGAGTATAAATAAAAAAATATTTGACTTAATTACAGTTAAATATAAACAAGTTGTTTTGTCTAGACTTAAAAATGACACTCTTCAATGCACCGCAAAAGTTGGTGTATAATTTGAAATTATTCTAAGAAAATGTGGATCACTGAAGATGGAACAAGCAAAAGAAAGTGGTAATATTGAAAAAAAAACTGGAAAAATAATCTTGGTGGACAGTGGCTTCAAATGAATAAAACTTAATAATGTTGTCCTGTTGTGGTTTTAGGAATGTTTTGAAAGCTCAGATACATGTACCGGTATTTTGAAAGTGAAAGACATGGAACCGAGGAAGGTTGGGTCAGAAGTCAGAAACTGATATGAAATTTTCCCAACTCGTACCATGAGCTTATTTTTACTATATTTACTGCATGCACATTTCTGCACATAATGATATAATTACTCTGTGTTTTATGCCTAAAAAGAAAGTTACACATAGGTAGACATAATAATACTACAACTACAATAAATAGTTACCATTGTTTCAGTACCGGTACTCATAAAATAAGGACATCTAGGAAAAGAACTCTATTAGGTTTCAAGCTTCATCGATTGTTCCATTGTCACAAGTACTGTGATCTCACCTATATTACAGTGACAAAATATTTATTTTTATAGACAATAGATCATACATATAGTTGTCGATGAGTTGTGCATGTCTCTGGCTGTTGAAGCACATTTGCTCATTTATATTTTTACATAATGCGGTGAAAAAAAATGAAACTGTCGGTGCATGCACACCCTTTATCATTCATATTGATTCACTGACTGATGCCGCTGCTAGCTATTAATTTTTTTAACATATGTGTACATTGTACATGTATGTTATACATTAAGCTGAGTGATAGGCCTACAACATGAATCTGCTGTAGGCAAGATCTGTGTTATCAGATCATAAGCAAGGGAAAACAACATGTTCACAACGTGAAAGAGTAAAGAAAGTACCATGTGCATCATCTGTAATATAATAGTAGGAGGATAGTAATTCATAGAAAGATGTAAAACAAATTCATGTTAATAAAAATAAAGGTCTCTTCAAAACACTCCTACATCATGGCAAAAAAAGCAGTATAAGTAAGAACAAGAAAAAATCGTTCAAAAAAAGATAATTTATTTGCTGCTAAGAACTATTATGGTGGTTGGTTACAATCACTACAAATGCCGGGTTACAATTACAAGTCTTTTGGCGACCAGACAAAATCTCAAATGAGAAACTGAAAAAAGACCAACCAAACGCCCATTAATCGCAATGTTAGAAAAAAGAAGTGGGGTTGAATTGGCCACACCTTGATTAAGCCTCCAAAGTAACATCACAAGACAGTCAAGTCACTGGACCAAAACATGAGGAAATGCACAGAAGGCGAAGAAGCAAAAGCAGCTGGATTTTCATGGCCTCAGATGAAGAAAATGGCGGCGCGGTGGCCGAATGGTAAGAGTGTCGGACTCATAATCCAAGGGTCCGGGGTTCGAATCCGGGAGGTGACCGTGCGGTGTCCTTGGGAAAGACACTTTACACCATTTTTCCTCTCCCCACTCAGGTGCGAGTTGGGTACCGGTATATTCTGCTGGCACAAGAACAAAGACTGGATTACACAGGAGTCCTTAGACATGGTGGAAGAAAGAAAGAAACTTAAGGCTTTAGTCAACAACAGCAGGACCAGAGCAGATAAGATGGCGGCACAACAAGCGTATGGAGAAATGAATAGAAAGGTGAAGAAGGCCATTAAAAGGATAAGAACACCTACTTGGAAGAATTAGCAAAAAGAGCAGAGAAAGCAGCAGCAGATGGACACATGAGAATATTACACCAAAACTCTCTCAGGGAAAAGGAGCAAACCAGCAATACCAGGGGAAAACTTAGATGGCACTCCCCCCATCTTTGATAGAGAGGGGCAACTTCATAGATGGAGAAGACACTTCAGCCAACTTTTGAACAGACCCGCACCAGA
>JBDFRD010177857.1:0-12049 GCA_039654405.1 Bullina lineata | reverse complement strand
CCGAGAGAGGAACAGCGCCTCTGGGCAAAGCGTTGTTTCTAAGTAAGAGGCTGCCCAGGCAAAGCAGCGACATAGCTACTTCGATCGTCTGTGAAAGATGAAAAGAGCTGTACATTTAAATGTCAAATGTTGCTGGTCTTTCGTTTTTGTGAATTAAATGTTTAATTGCATAAAAGTCATGACATCAGGAAGGAGAGAGAGAGAGAGACTGAAAATGAAAGTGGAAAGCGTGAGAGAGAAAAAGAAGAGAGAGGAGAGAGACTGAAAAAGAAATTGGAGAGAGAAGAAAACGCTCAGGACGAGATAGAGAGAGAAAGTGGAAAGAGAAAGAGAAAGAATGTGAGAAAGAGAAGACTCAGAGGGAGAAAGACTGAACTTAAAAAGAAAGTGTGTTTTTATTGTACAAGGAATTTATACATGTATTATGTGTCATGTGCAAATAGGCCTACATGATACCATTGAGATATTTGATTACTCCAATAAAGGTCCTAGGGCTTAAACATTGTATTATGGCCTCGTGAAGTAGAGTGGGGATGATGTGATGGTCGAATAGATAGAGCGTTCGACTCCAATACAAGGGTCCCAGGTTCGAATCCTGACAGCAACTGCATTGTCCTTCAGAGAGACACTTTACCAAGTACCAGTAAGTTTAACATAATGTTGTGCTGGGAAAGTCAAACTACGATGGATTAGCGTTCTGTCTAGTAAAAAAAAAGTAAAGTTCCTTCAAGGCCTCGAGGCCCATAGAGCCGGAGCTTATACCGGTGTCGGTAGCGTGAAGCGGAACAGATTATTTTTACATCATCATCTCCTAGACAGGACGTTAGTCTGTCGTACGCTTACTTCCCCAGCAGAATATACCGGTACCCCGTTCGCACTTGGGTGGGGAGAGGAAAAATGGTGTAAAGTGTCTTTCCCAAGGACACAACACGGTCACCTCCCGGATTCGAACCCTGGACCCTTGGATTAGGAGTCCAACGCTCTAACCATTCGACCACCGCGTCACCATGGATACGCATACACAGACTCAAGAGCCCACCAGTTCTCACCTTGATGTTCACTTCCAGAAACTCGGCGCCAAATGATTCCACTTGTTCCCTTACTGCGGCCCGAGTATCAAACCCTCGGACAATGGCCCCCATGTTCTTGGCTGTTCCAATGGCAGACAAGCCAGCCACGCCCCCTCCAATGACTAGAACTTTTGCTGGGGGCACTTTCCCAGCTGCTGTGATCTGACCTGAATTTGAACACATGGTTAAGAATAGCTTCAGTTCTAAAATCACAAGGTTTAAACCTGAAAAAATAATGTTCATTTTCATTTCTTACAATGTAGGCATCTACATTATCAAGAATACTCGTCTCTCAAATGCATATTTTAAGTGACTAATTCAGTAATTAACTGTAATTTAACTAATTAATTACACCGCAAATGGGAATGGATTGGTCACACCCTGTGCAGACCAGCTGACACCAACTCCAGGCAGGCACTAGAGCGGAATCTGCAAGGGAAAAGAAAAAGAGGGAGGCCAAAACAGACATGGCGCAGATCAAGAGTGAAGCCAGGGCTACCGGAATGACATGGGACAACTGAAAGGGTCAGCCTAGAACCGGGTGCGGTGGAGAGGTGTTGTTGCGGCCCTTTGCTCCACAAGGAGCCAAGAGGATTAATTAAGTAAGTTAAGTAACTAATTAATTGATCACGTGATCAACCAGTCCATCCACTGATAGGCACACTCTCAACCTGTGAAATAAAGTTCTCCCTACTTTCTTGAAAACCATATTTCTCACAAACCTGTGAAAAACCTGCCAAAGTTGTTAGCAGCTTCCACAACAGCTTTGTAGCCTGCGATGTTGGCCATGGAACTCAGGGCATCAAATACCTGGAAAAATATTTATCAATGGTTAGAAAGTCTTAAGAACAATTCAGAATATTTCTCAACAGACACAAACCAATTTTTTGGCTCAACTGCTATACTACGTTGCGAGAATTTCCCACATAAATGGGAGGACTAGGCCAGTATTTTAGATGAGGTTGTTTTTTTACAATATTCTCTGAAAATAAAAATCATGAAAGATGACATATTTTTATGACAGTCCCTCTGGTCCATCCTCTGATTCTAAGATCAAGCAGGTAGCTACGAGATCAACTCGTCCGAGTCAACACACACACACACACACACCTGTGCTCTGGAGATACGTGGTACACAGTCCATTGCGAACACGTTCAGCTGTTTCTTGGCTAGAAGGTCCACCAGCTCCTTGTTCTGCGCTGGGTACAGGAAGGAGATGAGGGTCCCGTTCTGCTCAAAGTTCGCGACCTCCTCATGTAAGGGGGCTCTAACCTGTGAACATATGTTTTCATTTTGTATAGAATTGTTTTGCTTTGTTGTAATATGAGGTGGGTTTTTTTAATATATGCAGCTACATACAGTTTCTGCCAAAGATTCAACGATTAACATTTCTAAGGACATTAAATGTATCTTATTTTGATTAGAGCTATATCGTACTTTTTGCAAGATCTTAGTCATGAGAGAGAGAGTCATACTTTTTTATTTAACTTCGTTATAAACATTAATTAAAAACCTTTCCAAAAATAAAACATTGCCTAAAACCATGATAATAAGTCGCATTCAGGAATAACCATCAGCAAGTAAAGTCTTTGCAACAAAACAGCAATTTACCACACTAAAAATTAGCAATAAATCCTCCATTATACTGAATAAAAAAAAAAGAATGATTCTCCTACCTTGAGAATGATGTCCGACTTGTAGATATCCTTTAATCCCTTCACGTTTGCACCTGACGCGGCATAGTCATCGTTCATGAACTTTGCCCCCACGCCTGCATTCTCCTCCACATTGACTGTAAAGCCTTTCTTCACAAGTGTCTGAATGGCAGATGGCACTAAGGCGACTCGACGCTCATTCTTCAAAAGGAAAAACAAAAGAGAAAAATTATCAACTGCCTCAAAGAGTTTGAGGTTAAGCTCAGGTTTTGTGTTTGTAAAATCGCAAGTGAGGTATTTTCAAGGTTTTTTCTTTGTTTTTGAGGTAATAGCTTGTGTATAAAAGAAGACTGGCATAATAATTGTTTTAATTACATAATAATAAAAAAATAAAAGCACTCGTAGATTATGAGTGGGTATCTGTTGACAATATAATTTGTAACGGGTATAAAGTGATACTTTAAAATCGTAACATTGTTCCACTCAAACTAAAAACAATGAAATAAAAAAGATTAATATTCATTAATATAAATTTCTCTTAGAGATCAACATAAAAAAACAACAACTCATTTTTGTTCAATACTTACGGTAAACAGTTCTTTTGGAACACCGATGGACAAATTCTTGTACGGGATGCCAGCAATGGTTTCAGGTTCTGCCTTCTGGCATATCTGCCCCACAGCGGTGCGTAGTCCACGGCTGCATCTAGCGCTGAGCTTACATACATGGCTGCCCACGTCAACCATGACGGCTGCTTTGTGCACTCGCAGCATGATGCTGGAGTTGGCTGCAACTTTTCCTCGACAAAACTGTTAAAAAAAAAACTGAAGGAGGATGGAAAGAGATTAAAAAGTGATAAAATGTGTGTGAAATATTCCTAGAAAAAAGATGGTACAACTTTATGTTTCTAGTGTGCTGTTAGTCTGCAACTATTGACTTAATCCTCTTCGTTCCCGGAGGAGCACAGGGCTGTCTGCAACTATTAGACCTACTCACTATGCTGTGGCTATAAAAGCAAATATGGCATCCACTATAAACGGCCAACTTTTACTTCGCGTTTGGTGTAAATAAAAAATAATTCCGTAAACAAGCAAAATAAAACTGCATTTACGCCTGAACACCTGGTTACCTGACAACATATATGTTCACAGGTTGTTTGCATAATATAAACAAAAAGTTTTTTAAAAAAATGCAACCAGTTCTCGGAATGTTATCATTGTGAACAGAAAGTGAGTTCTTTATGAAATACAAAGTTTCTGACCAGGTAAGTATAGATCTAGTACACTTCAAAACCTTTTAGAAGTTGTTAATTACGTTATAATAGTTTACGACCCATTCACTGTTCATAAATTGAATCAGCCATTATTTTTTAGGTCCTGACCGAAGTGACACAGACTATGCAAGTATCATAGCATGGTGGTTATTATTGATACCACTGGCATTGTAGCAACTACAGTCAAAGTGGAAGTGAAGCCTGAATGTGTATTTCATGCGTTCTTTGCATGGACATGGATAGTAAGATAAAAGTAGAACGTGACTCAAATCTTACAGACCTAATATAAATGTTTTTGCATTAGTTAGAGTAAGGAGAGGAAATTCAGATTTATTCACCTCAGAATTTGTTTAAAGAGGACAAAACTAAAATCCATTCATAGTAAGACAGCATTAAACATTAACTTGTTGTGATGGCTGTGACACAAGCACCATTCCTCTAGAAAGATAATTCTGACCACACAGAGACTTAAATCAAGTTTCAACGGAACCTTGTTAACTCACCCAGGTTACTGGCTAATGATAAACTTAGTAAGTTCTAGATCTATGTCCAAATGGTAGATTTAGAATCTACTTTCTCACAGAAACTGATGAATCGAAGTCCAAGTCACAAGTCCAAAGTTTTGTTTCAGTCACCTGCTTGATCAATTCCCTGATTGTTCCTTCTTTTTGCAAAAACGATTCTAGCTGCTGCTCTTGATCTCACACTGTTTATGTACATAAAAATGTTTTTTTTTTAAACAGCAGCTCAGCTTGGTCAGTAATGAACATATGACAAGAGAGAATGGTAGCCTAAACTATGGATGAGTCTTAGCTTTATCAAATTCAAACTGGCAGGCATGTTGATCAAGTAAGCCTACTGACTTCTCGTATGAAAGTTCAATGGCTGAACATGTGTGATAATTTGATTGCGAGCCGCTTATCATGAACTCTTCACACGACCTTCAACTCTGTTTGCAATAAAGTAGCAGAGAGAGATGCTTTGATTTGACAATAAACAGAGTATAATCAACGATTTATTACCCTTTTTAAATCCACCTGGAGCAAATGCCGCTCTACAGCTGGGTCCCACTCGTCCTTCACGTGCTCTTGAAATCTATGCTCCGGTAGAGATCTCAACTGACTTAGGCCTAGCTAGACTATAGACTCTAGATATAGTCCACAGGGTGCAGCGTATGTCTGTACTTATGCACAGACATTTGGTTTCTTTTCTTACATCAATGACTATTGTGTGTGCTATTAAATGTGTACTTACATTTGGGAAAAAATAGCGACGAAATGAAACTCCTTCGTTACTGTGGTAATCAAGTTGACCCCGAAAAAGTGCGCTGAATGGCTGCCACGGCACTAAAAACCAATCGGGGCCCTTTCCGCGTGTCACATGGGGCAAATGCCATATCTAGGTCGATTAATCCATTATATTAATAGGGGTTACATTTTCAGCTGCTTTGTTTTTAGTAATGAGAATATATTAGTGTGAAATGGTTTAAGTTCAGGATTTATAGAACCCAACAATATTTGAATACACTAAATAGCGCAGATATGTTCATGAGTTATAAGGCTCCAAACTGTCTATTTTCCCAATTCAAACTTTTTAAAATGAATCTTGTCACCCCTTCATAAAATATCGCTGTTCTTGGTGTGTAGTGTGTACACCAGCGTTCTTTCTCTCCGAGCCGGTGCTCTCCTCAACCAGCAGGCTGATTGATAAGTAAAGACGTACAGATTACAAAATGGCAAAATCACTCGCGTCCTTGGCGAAATTTGTCGCACGAATTGGTAGCAATGCTCAGAATCTGGCTGTCCCCGCTGCCGCAAATTCTATGCAGGAAAGAAACTGTGAGTATTGCCTTGAAACAAAAGTCTAGGAATGACGAGGTTGACTTCTTAGGCCTACTTTGTCCTACACGTGCCCTTGCGCTTTGCTTGTGCTGTGGCGTGGGTGGCTGTGGTTAACGTTAGCTTAGACTTCACTTTGTACACGCTTGTTAGACTTCCTCTGTTTATGACACATTATTGTACTAAATGTTGCCTAATTATATTACTGGGGAAAAGCTCATCTTTGTCTTTGGCTCTCGCTATAGGTAGATCTAGTGTGCGTAATGTTATGCATTGTTAAATGGGCCCCCTAAACGTATCAATCACATGACGACGCGTACAAACTCCATGGGGAAAGATCTAGACTTGGCTTTAGGCCTGTACACATGTATTTGATTTAGCTTGCTTTTGTTCAATTTACTTACATATGCTGTCTAACACTAATTCTAAGAAATCCTGGGAAGAAGTGACAGGATGGGGAATAACTAGATCTAGATATCTAGACTAGAGCCAAATTAATTGTTATCATACATGTAGGTTACTAGTTGACTAAGTTGGCTACTTCAGTATGAGTACAAACAATGAATGGTCGGCTTGTGTCTTCTTCTAACATTAAAAGTAGCCGAACTAAATTGTCACTGTTGAATTTGTAATGAAATGTAAAAAGTTAAATAAAGGTCTCCTTTATTAAAGTATCTGACCATGAATTCTATCGTCTTAGTATTACAGTCCCAACTGTCATATGGATGGGTTGAAAGTGAAAGCTAAGCTATAGGCCTACCTACGAAAACATTGCTTGGGCTAACGAGAAATCAGAAGTCTGAAGTTGATGGGAGTCTATAACACTTTGTATATCTGATATATAGAGTCTAATGTAATAAATGTTTTATTATCCTATCCAGAAATGCCAGATTAAGAACTTGTGTTGAGTCATTTCAAATACGTTTACTGTTTAGTTTTCCAAATATCAGTTGCTGAAGTATGATTCATTCTGAAACTATTCAAGCTGACTTCTATAAATTAATAAATTCAGAATTTTTGATGAGCAGCCAGAGCACATTAGCATTTGGAATTAATCATCATCGTGTCAAAGCTGGAAATGTCTGTATGCTCCTGGGGTCATTAACCACTTTTACTCCCCAGAAATGGGTCACAAAATTTGTGATGATATCCAGTCTCTTACTGAGCAGAATAACCAGCTTACATGCCAATTTAAACTAAAGTGACAGGAATGTTTGATGTATGAACCATCACGTCATATGGACTTGGAACACTCGGCTTTACTCTGCTTGTAATTACTTAATTAGTAACCAATGTGTCATCGCGTTCAATGAATTTTTAAAATTAATTTAGAGCTAGGCTACATTTTACTGAGATCAAATTTCTGTTATATTTTTTCTAATGCTACTGCCGTTTCTCAAGTCTTCATCATCCAGCTGTCATCCAAATGCACAACTAATAATGTACGATCTTAGAAACCTGGCAATATTGAGTTCCTCTCTAAATTATTTTTATTACTCAGTAATTAAAATTTAAAAACATGAACAACTAATATTGAAGTAAAATGGAAAGACTTATTATGAAAAAGTTCTTGTCTTTGGTAATATTTTTATAAATAACATCAATGAAATGTCTAACATATCTGATTTTGTTTTGCTTTGCTGTCTTAATGTAGAAATTTTATAGTGTCGTTATCCTTGTGGTATGATGCAATTAATCTTCCAATGCAGTGCGTTATCTTTCACCGAATTCACACGGCATGTGTGGGATTGGCTACTATGCGCTGTCTAGTAGTATTTGTTAACATCCTTGAGTTTTGATAAGCGGCTTTGTCTTAAAGATTGTTTTGAAATCTCCGTGAATGGTGTGGCTCTGACCTTGCCCTTATCAGCCTTGAGCAAAAACGAGGGCAAAAAATAAATGAGCCCTCTTCGAGTGTAAACATGGGAAGGAAGAGCAAAGTCATCCAAATAATAAACCAACAGTAGTAGTTAGTCGTACCTCAGCCTTGTTATCTCAAGGTCATGCTGCTTGGACTGGTAATGAGGTTATCTTGTATCCTGATGCAAATCTGCAGTTTTTCTCCTTTGATTGTCAGGACCGTCCCCTCTTACTCTCAACCGTAAAGTTGTCCTGTCTCAGTGTCAAAATGAAATAGCCCATCCTGCTATTTCCGGTTTGCCTGTACAATAATTAAATAATTTTATGTTCCTCAGATTCCAGTGGAAAGAGAATCAAGGTAGACAACCCAGTGGTGGAGCTTGATGGCGATGAAATGACCCGCATCATCTGGGAGAAGATCAAGGAGAGGGTGGGTCTCGGCCGTTTTTTGAAAAGCAAAATGTAGTTTTGTGCTTCTTTCCTCTACCGCCTACTCTTCTTCATCAGCACCATGAATTATAGATCCCTCTGGGGACATTGGTCATCAAATCTACAACAAAGCTTTGGGGGGGAGGGGGGGGGGGGGTCTGAAAGCCATGTGTGGCCCATCTTTTTGTCGACATAATGGTCCTGTCATAAGTTTTAAAAGTGTTTATGAGTCGCCTTTTTTTTTTTTTATGATATGGAGAAGACAAAATCCTCCCTTTCAAACAGCCTGTTCACTCAATAAATCTGTGGTTTTATTCAACATCAAAACTTGGTGAATTGAAATCATCCAAGAAACGGAAATTGTTTTCCATCCAATTTTGGGTCATTCTAAATATAGTTATTAGTTAGTGAAATGTGCTTTGCCCTTACTTTCGAAATAATACAAAACATGAAGTGGTACCCCAGGATAGGATATGATGATCTTGATGAATAATAAAGATAACACAGCTGTCATAGAAAAACAAAAAAGGTTTATTTATATGTCATGACTTTTGTTCTTGTTGTAGCTGATCTTCCCCTACGTTGACGTAGACTGCAAGTACTACGATCTTGGACTTCCGTACAGAGATCAGACCAATGACCAGGTCACTATTGATTCTGCTGAAGCTATCAAGAAGTACAATGTCGGCATCAAGTGCGCTACCATCACGCCTGATGAGGAGAGAGTGAAAGGTAAGGGCAAGAGGGTATTATTATTGTTATCCATAATGGAAATCAATATAAACAAGAGGTAAATAAGACACAATGCCCAATTTAATGTGTTATTTTTAGGTATGGCGTGGACATTTAATTTTTTTGTTCCTTCTTCTTACATTTTGCATTGATGATAATCTGCTGTATAAATTTGTAATTTAAGATGTAGATGTGAAGTTTTCCTCGTTTCTTCTTCTTTCCTGCATGAAAATGGACATCAGTTTGTTTTAATTAGCCTTGCCTTTCGTTTGTCTTGTTCTGCATTTGAAAATTTAAATAGAAGGGATAAAATAAATTTTTAGCAAAAAATAAAGCATCTACTCAGTCACTTTACTTGACTTGCAAAGAGGAGTGTATGAGACTCCCTATTAGGACCCTTTTATCATCACAGTATTATAAGAGAAGCAAACACCATTTACATTGTACGCCCTCACTGTGTTTCCTGAGGCCTTGCATCATGTACCACAGACTAAAGTATGGGCTTAACCTTGAGAAAACCTTCATGGTTTAACAAAACCTCAGCACGTTAACTACTATTGTGCAACGCCCTCCAACCAATAAAATGTTATCACTCCATTTTATCTAGTGTCCTCATAACTGCAAATCTTTTAAAGGAGAAGCTTTAAGTGGCTAAAATAGTTTTTCCTCATCCTTCTTCTAAATGAGTAAAGTTGAGACAAAGAAAATACTTGTTAGCTGTTTTTGTTCTACATTTGTAATTCAGCTAGACTTGACATTACCATTTGTTTGTTGTTGTTTTTTTCTTTAAGTTTTGCCGTTATTTAAATTGAAACGCAAGAAATGTGATAGAGGGTGGGAGCTGTGATGATATTGCGTGTGTTTGGGGAGGTGGGGGTGAGTTGATATCTCGTTTTCTTTTAGTTATCAGTACCTCTTTTATCGAAGCCGTTATCAGCATGGTGCTCATTCACTGTGGGCTGATATCTGTATTTGTTCATGTCCAGAGTTGTTTGTTCAGCAGACTTCCTGATAATCAGTCAGAAAGTGGAGGCACATGGAGACTGACCTGCTTGGGCCTTTACTGACCTTTGGACCCTTTGACTATTATATTCATTCCTACCTGAGTGCAACACGTTTTTTTAAACTTTATTTCATCCTACAATAATTATTCCACCTACACCTGTTTAGTTCTTTGTTTGTTATTTTTTCATCCTCAAGTAAAATGTGGAAGTGACTTTGTTAAAATAAATAATTGATTTTATATATGGGTTTTTTTTCATAATAAATAATGTCCTAGCTTTATTTTCGCACTGTAAGACTGTAATCTAAATGCTGTCTATGACTCTATGACACTGCTTTCTGACATTATAAGGAATGCCTGGGTCCAGATAAGGACATGCAGGATGTCAGTGTGACCTGTCACGTTTTCTTTGTGATAAGATGGGAAAGAACTAGGCCTTGTTCAACTACTTCAATCTGTTTTCATGGCCTTCAACTGCAGGTCAAATATTGTATTATCGAGATTGAGTAGCAACATTGTACTTTAAAACACTTGTTAGCCTCCTTTTCTCTATCCGCCTTTGTGTCATCTTGGTATTATTGTTTTAGCTTGACATGGCACAGTGGCCGAATGGTTTGAGAGTTGGATTCTGTATTTAAGGTTTTGGGTTTAAGTCCAGGTGACTAGGTTGTGTCCCTGGGAAAGGCACTTTGTGCAGTTGTTCCTCTTTTCACCCAGGTGCGAAGTTGTACCAACATATTTGGCTGGGGAAGTAAACCTGCGACAGACTAGCATCCTGTCTAAGAGATGATGAAAAATTGTTCTGCTCTGCTAACACTACAGAAATGGGCATAAGTGTCGCATTGGTGGGCCTTGAAGGAGTTTACTTAATTTTTCTTAGAACAAAATGATTTTGTCAGTGTGTCTTTGAGATGTCTCTTCCTTCTGTCCAAATCAGAAAAAAAATCAATATATGTAGACCGTGCTTTTTCTTTTATAAATAAAAACACATGAACATTTTGACTATTATTCTACCTTACTGCCAACACTGGCTGTCGTACTTTTTAATTTATAAAATTGAATTCATGTTGGGATATTAATTTCCTTCTGCAGAATTTAACCTGAAGAAGATGTGGCTCAGCCCTAACGGCACCATCCGTAACATCCTGGGTGGCACCGTGTTCCGTGAGCCAATCCTGTGCAAGTCCATCCCTCGCCTGGTACCGGGCTGGACGCAGGCTATTGTCATTGGTCGCCATGCCCACGGTGACCAGGTATGATTCTAATACAGGGTCGTAGCACTCTAGAATCTCCTAAAATCTAGAAGAATAAGATCTCCTAGAATTCTTCAATTTCTCCTAAAATCTTCTAAATATTTGGCAGACTTGCCAACTACTGATATAATATATTGATTTTCACCAAAATTGCGGACATGGATGATCGCCGGACAGTCAGGCAATTATCTATTGAAGTATCGAATGATTTTTACAAAAGTTCTTAGGGTTCAAGGGTTAATATTTTTAGTACGGTGTGTTAGGTTTCAGTATTCGATGTCGTGCATTCAGTGTGGTCCAGTGTTTTTGAAGTGTATTCATTGTGCTCATAACTTCATGTCTCAGTGTCGTGGTATGAAAGTAAATAAAGCAGACACGCCAACTGTACAAGTTTGCCGTAAAAAAATTACGAGGAGTCATCAGAAATTACGGTTTACAGTCAAATTATGGCGAGGACTTTTAAATCTCGTGGCCGTTGTGTTCTTCATTCTCTGGCTTTATCCTTGAACGCAGTAAAATTACTCTTTTGGGTCCTCATTTTACTGCAAGTTCAGCTCGTGATTACTTCAAGCCTCAAATGGGATTGGCATGTCTGATAAAGCTGGGCTAAAAATCCGTTGATCATATCGAAAGTTTATGACGTGTGATAGAAATTAGGATGTCAAGATGACATGGTCAAAAATAACATTACTACTGCTTTTTCCTGGCAAACTAATTTGTTAAAAAGTGGTCGGTCTGATTCTAAAGATGATAATTTTTACCTGTAATTTCTTTTATTGATTCTCCATAATTATCTTGTTGAAACATAAAGAAAATTGAGTGAATGTTATTGTGTGTTCCAGTATAAAGCCACTGACTTTGTTATTGTGTGTTCCAGTATAAAGCCACTGACTTTGTTATTGTGTGTTCCAGTATAAAGCCACTGACTTTGTGTTA
>JBDFRD010177746.1:0-12050 GCA_039654405.1 Bullina lineata | reverse complement strand
GAGAGAGAGAGAGAGAGAGAGAGAGAGAGAGAGAGAGAGAGAGAGAGAGAGAGAGAGAGAGACAGACAGACAGACAATGTAATGAGTCAATCTATAAAAAAAATATTCTGTTTAAATCCATATCTTTATTCCAAATAATCTGAAGGTAGAAGAGTGAATTTCAGCAGTGTCAATACAACACATTGGTGCCCAGGAAAGGTAGAAAGAAGAAGAAAGGTTAATTTATTTGGTAGGAAAATTGGCACCACACACTTTCTCATATCACTTTGATAGGAAACACATTTGCTTGTACAACATGGACATTTACATAATATATGCAGGTATCAGATAAAGGTTTGAACTTGCATGAACACGACAGCAAAAAAAAAATGTAACAAAAAACAAGACTCTATCTTATAAAGCTATACAGCCTAAAAACAAAAGCAGCAACATAACTGATAAAAAACAGATAAGGTGTTGCTGATTCTTTTAAGAATCTAAAAAAGTAATAATTCCTCCAGGGTACAGTCCACAGAGCTGAAACGCAGTCTTTTTGTTTTTAAAGTTTAAAAATACATGTCATGTAGTATTTTTTTTATTTTAAACAAGCAGTAAATAAAATGTGCAAAAGTTGACACGAAGTCTTCATTAAAAAAAAAACCAACCAAAAAAAAAATATATTGTAGAATAGAACATTTTGTTTTAAATTGCAAAATATAAATCAGGTTTTTTTTCGGATGAACAGAAAAACAACAGTAAAATCATTAAGAGTCCAGAAAAGGCTGAACATTTTAGTTTCCATGTCTATGAAAAAAAAAAAAAAAGGCAAAGTGTACTCATAATAAACAACCCCAATCACCCCAAACCTGCTTCAGTCCCGTTTTCTCAGACAAACAGAAGCGTTAAGGCGTTAGAAATGCGCATGGACTGGAAAGCTAGTGTGAAAGAAAAACACTCATTCTTCCTGCACGAGGTATGATCTAGAATTTACTTGTACATTTCCTGCTGCAATGCCCTTTGATGTATATTCTAGACCCAATAACTAATTTTTTTTATTTTCTTTGCACATGCAGAAAAAGATAAGTAACTTAGTTGTAAATAGTTACAGTACAGCTAAATAATTAGCAATTAAAGTATTCTTAATACTGAAGCAGCTTGCTTACATGCACGCACAGATATAGTGATGCCATAAGAAAATTCCTCCTTGACACTTTGGTAACGCTAGACTTTGTACTTTCATGAATCTGTCAAGTGAAAACGATAAGATAAAGTCCTTAACATAAATATCATCTAACACATCATAATTTTCAAAAGAACGTCCAAAGATGATACAGAAGCTGCCACTTAAACAAGCGCCATTACTAGCATGCTAACAAAATATGTCTCTACCTATAACCAGGTATCAGAATAGTCAAATAAAGAAAAAAAATGGGTTATGATTCAGTTTTCAGAAGTTATTACTATTCAACCACAAGTGGGTGGAAGTGGAAGTGGATCCTTTCACAATAAAGGCACCAGGATATAAATTCTGAATGAAAGCAGACAGTGTCATTGAAACACAATGTGACAACAGTACAATTATTTTGATGTTGTTCATGTTTTAGGATACAGATGTAATTTCAGAGACAATAGAACAAAATCTGGTATAATTATGGTAAGAAATTGGAAACAAAATTAATTATTGTGGTCCATTTGAAACCTTGAGTGCCAAACAGGACACAGACCATATGGTGTTCTTGAAATAAACTGCCTTTGAGTTATCAAAGACCACGAAAATCATGCATGGACTGTGTTTCCTAATGCTTAGTTCAACAAATAAATCTAAATCTATAAATAATCAGACTTTCTGTGGCACATTACATTTATCCCTTTGACAATTTTTTCTCATGCTTTAAAAAAAATCGATACTACAGAAGAAATAGCTGTAGACATTGGCATTTAGTTCAGTTCTGCCTTTGGCATAGTTAAGTCTTTATCATGCAAACAAAGCTATTGATGATTTAGTACAGTAGTTTCACATTCTGTCAAAGGACTTATCCCGTAGTGAAGGTCTAGCTATGTTTTTACGTTAAATCTGTCTCACATGAGTTAAACCTAAATATAAAAGTCTTTATGTATTACATCTTGTTATTAGGCCAACCAACGCTCTTTTTTCTCCAAAGCTGTGGAGAACCAATGCTGCAATAACAATGAGCACGTCTGATCCATAAGAGATTTTATCTGACATGACTAAAGAACCGACACTTAAAAAAACAAAATTCAAATAAAAGTATTTTCCACAAGTTAAATCGCTGCACCAGCCAGTTTCCTTTCTAAACTATCACTTGAACACAAAACCAGAAAATAACGAACAACTGTGTGTTGGAAAAAAAAATAGGAAAGGAGAGAAAATAACCCAACTCATCTGGTAAACAAAATAAGAACATCCAGCATGCGCTAGGTAAAAACTTGGGCACAGATTCAAAGGAAAGAGATAAGACATAAAGAAGAGTTTGAAAGTAGTGAAAGTTAATCTGATGATAGAAGAAAGAACAAAAGCAGAAATAAAACCTATCACAAATGTGAAATCATGCAAATACACTGTCATATTTACACTGATTTTTGAGGCCATAGCAAAGGATAATTCATATACACAACAGAACAGTTCCTAATCAGGAAACTGTGAACAAGAAAAACAAATGTGAAATCATACATCAACAAACATTCTACCCACTATGTACAGAGAATTGCAACCGCTCCTGACATTAATAATATATATATATATAATATATTTTATAATAATATAATTTTTTTCTCTCGACTTCTTCATGTTATTTCCAAATGCTGCCAAAGAAACAAAGTCAACAACACAACTGAAAGGAAGTATAAAATGCACAGAAAATAATTGTATACTGTAACACCCATTGAGCCCAGCAACCACAAACCCACGAAATAAGGAAAACTGATTAAATGAACATTATAGACAAAACAATACAAAGTATTATATATAAACATATGGAAAGCTCAAATGACATACATCCATATACTTCAGAATACTGACTATAGATGCACAGATTGACTACATCATCATCCAACCAAGGCAGATATATAGTGAAATATTACATAAGTCTTGGTTATTAAATCTACACAACCCCTCCCTTCCTTTTCACTCCTCCCATGCAATACAAAAGCAAACATAAAAAAAAATTGTTCCTTACTTCATAAATTTCCGCAAGAAATGAATGCATGCATTGTTTAAACCTGCAAATCTCTGTATACAAAATCCTCAATACTATAATCTTGCACTTGAATACAAAGAAAAAACAAAACGGTAACCACAACTGGGCTAATTTTGAAGGCGCAACCTTGCAGAGAACAAACAATTTCCTTCAGTATGACAAGTAATATTTGCCCTGCAAAAAGGTTAATGCCCAGTATAAGTGTTTACTGACGGAGGAAATGTTGGGAGGAAAGACATAGTACAACAATAATTCTTATTTTGTTTTCTTTGTTATCAGAGTGATTTGTTCTCCGATTCACAGAAATAAACATTGAGCAACAAGAACAAAAAGAACATATATTTTCAGTAACATAACCACAGCCTCAAATTTAAGTCTAACAATCAATGAAACACCAGAGCACAAGTTATTGGTCATAAAGACTCTGAGTTTCTACATTTCTCCAGCATTCATAAAAAAAAAAAGAAGAAGACCTTTATTTAAGCTAAAGAGTAGCAGAGATATTTCATCATCTGGTACTCACTGATCTGACAAACGGGAACAAAAATCACAAACTTGATACTCGGGAACATAATTATAAAAATATTAATACAACAATAATAATAACGACCATGTGAAATCTGAAACTCTTATAGTGAAGTTGTTTAAAGACTCAAGATTTCCTTCAACGTAATATACATAATGTTTGAAACTTCGAAAGGTTTTGCTTTAGGCTCTATTTTTCTTTCAAAAACAGCTCTTGTTTGTGGTAACAATAACAATAAATAAATAAATAAATATATATATAAAAAAGAAAGAAAGAATTCCCAATACTGGATTCCTACACAAGGAACACATCCCTTTCTATCAAAAGAAGACACACAGAACCTCCAATAAGAGCAGATTTCTCTCACACTAAACTATTCTACCCTTTGCATGAGAGCTGAAAAATGATATAACACTAGATGTAAATTTTTTTTTCCCATTCTATTTCAATGATGCTTGAATTCTTTCAGGCTGCTTCCTTTCTAAGAGCTCATTCCAGTTTCTCAAGTGCTTTGTGCAATTTTATCTTCATTGAGACAATTGTTTTCACATCATTTTCAATGCCTAGGAATTAATTCCTTTAGCATTCCATTAGATTTGTATTGAAGTATATTAAACATGAGTTTATTCTTGCAAATAATAATACAGCTTTTAAGTAGAAATGCTTTGCTTCATGATGAATGAATGAATATGAACAGACATAATGAAATATTATAATTCCTTGCTTGTAGGAGACAGTATTCTTTATAGTGAGACTTTTAGTATAAAAAAAAAAAAGTAAAGGAAAAAAAAGAAGGCTGGCAGCAAAGTTTCATGCTCTGATATACATTTACACACGTGAACTTTAAAATGATTCTAAAACACTGTACAATAGTGAAATTACAAAAGGACAGAAGGCTGAAAAGAAGGGGGTCCTCCCCCCCCCCCCCCCCCCTGCATTCAGTAAAAAGAAAGGAAAGCCCCATTCATTTTTTTTTCATCAAAGACAAATTTCTGTTAATCTTGATCTAAAACAATAGTTGTACTAGAATACGTGCAGAAATTTGGTCTACACACTGTCTCCTTCTAAACACACCGTCAAAGCCATAACACTTCCTTCTTTTTGTCTTGATTAAACACTTGAAAAAATTGTGCACAATTCTGACCTACAAAGTTGTAAGTTCCTGGAAGTAATAAAAGTTAAAACCAAGCACTATGAACACAATGTATGAATGGGAGAGATGAAATACAATAAAAAAAACAAAGCCAGCAATATTCTTTTATCATGTCGAAAGCGGGCCAGGCATTTCCTTTTTTTTTTTAAATGTCTACTGTGTAATGTAATTTGTAACTCAATGTATATATGTAACTATTTATCCCTCAGGCTGAAAGTCACTTCATCTTTGGAGGCAATTGTTTCTACATGAAATAATAAATGAAATGGAAATCATGTCATGCCACAGTATTTCAGTACTGTAATTGGTCTTGTTTTGAGTCTAAGCAATAATTATACACCGTGCCCGAGTCTGAGCGCACACTGTTCTTGCACGCAAGGTCAGTTGGTCAGATGACACAAAGAGAAGTATGTACAGTAAACACGGCTCTATCAAAACACAAATGAAAGTACACTTCGTAAGGTTGATCTTTGAATGGTAAGTGCACTGACTGATTATGTGCTGAATCGACAGAGATAACTTCTGATAAAATGTTTATGTTGTGACTGATCCGGGCCAAGGCCTACTTGTGGATGTACATGTAGTTCAATATGAGAAACAGATGTATCTCAACAAAACCAGCATGTGTAAGATGAGGTTGCATTGTGATGAAACGGAAATGTACCCAACAATCTTTCTTCTTCCATATATAATATATATATGCACAATATCAGAAGTATGACTCGAACAAATGAAAGCATTATGATTTTCCATTAGTACCTGAGCTCAGATAAGATTAAACAAAGTAAACAGGGTTGTGAAGTGCACAGGAAAAGAACAAAGGTGAGATTTCAGAGAAGAATATTAGTATAAAAGGAATAATATTATTGAATTAATTCAGTTTATAGCAAAACCACGAGTGTCGGCCTTTTTTTAATACTTCAACCCTGAATATATATGACGTTAAAACATTGTGGACACAAACACACACACACAAGAATTACTAAAGAAAAAAAAAAGAAAGAAAGCAGACCCACTTTCCTCATACTTTAAAATGTTGGCTTATTTTTTTTTTCAACAAATACTGCATAAAGCACATTAGGACACTTCATCCTGCACCCCGTCCAGTAGAAAAAAAAAAAAAGAAATGGAAATGGAAAACATACAAGTCTTGATACAATATGTTAAAGACTTGCCATAAAAAAAGCCTGACAATGTACTGACCCTAATCACAGAGATAACAACCGATGGGAGAAGCTGATTGCATAATATATTGAAACAAGAATACTGAACATTAAAAGTTATATAGAACAAAAGTAGCAAAAAGTTATAGTTTAAAGTTTTTTTTTATAAATATTATAAGTTTTTTTTAATAACGAATCGTCTTCATACATCTACAATCATTTTTATCACTTGTGCTGTTTAAATGCGAGGACATAAACAGTCATGCACACATAAATCTGAAAATTTCACACAGAAAAATTTATCACATCAAAATCAGTGCTGTTAACAGTGCATGTTCCGGCTTTACTGCGCGGTGGGATGTCAGCAACTCTCACGACGGGAAAAAGGCCGATTTTACATTTAATTTGTACTTCTTTTTATTCAAATTTCTGCTGACACTTCAAGCTCATACTCATAGATAAACCAGAAATGATTTTTTAAAAATTAGCAGGCTTGGCTTGTAAGAAGAAGGCAATCTGATAAATCTGAGTTTCCATAACAACAAAGATTATGTTCTCTCAACAGCCCACTTGTTTTTTAATAAAGCGCACAGGATGTTTTGTTAAGAGTACAATGTGACCATTAACATAATACACACAGAGTACATAATATAAAACAAATTTTCGTATTCACATAAAGGCAACATGATTGTACTTCAAATGCAAAAACTGGTACTTTTAAATACTAGAAATATAACTGATTTTTTTTGGTCAATAAAAAAAACCCATACAGCATTTTATACAAATGATCATTTCCTTTTTAAAAACATCTGTGGTGATTTTAGTTTCTGTAGACTGACGACACCATTTCCACTGGAACACCAGATCTCCACACAGACTTTGGTCCTACATATCTCTTCATCTTGGTGCCTCTCCTCCATGTAGCAAAAGACTCTTTAAATTGTCAAACAACTGTGGAAAAAGGTGGGAAACACATGTAGGGCATTGCAAAGTGATCAACACAATAAAGGAAGCTACCCCAAAGAATAAAAAAACAACAAAAAAAAACAAACATTCCTGTCTTCAACAACTCAAACAAAAGACAAGTACTAGCCGGGCTGCATGTAAGACATTGCATAATTCACTTTCCTGAACAAAGCAACACAGCTGAAACAGAAGGATTAGCAAATAATAATACTAATATGGACCTTTTTCAAAAGAAAGGAATATGCGAAAAAAAATCGCTTTGTTTAATTTTACTACGTATACCAGTTACAATACTGACACTTTCAATGCCATGAAAAACAGGTCTTTCCTGCGTATCAACATCTTCTGTTATGGACCACTTAACCATCTGTTCAGAATCATGTGCTGACCAATTCCATTCTGGATCAGCTGTCTTTTGAACAATGTATATCTATGACATGTCTTGTATACTTTTTTTTTTCTTCTGTTTTCATTCATTGAGAAGGGACAGCACAAGCTGAATGGCATCATCAAAGGTCACTATAATTTTGCACATCACAAAAAAAACAAAAAAAACAACTTGTGTGTTGGTAATACTGAAATGAGCTATATTACGTAACACAGTCACAAAAGGTTGAACAAACTGACCTGTAAAACCCAGCTCCTGTTCTCAAGACACTTGTCCAAGATTGCCAGATTCTCACATTTATTACTCTCTGTCATCATTTTAACCTGTAAAAGGCATTAATGAGAGCGTAAACATGAAGAGTTACAAGAATGGACATTTTTTGAAGATTACATTTTTACCCACGCACTTTGTTAGGCTACTAATTCATTTCGACTAGTACTGTATGACTACTTGCATGATCCCTTTCAAAATATTTTTATCGGTTCTGTTACTTTTATTCAATGGAGTTTTCCTAAAGATTACAAAAATAAAAACAACAGCTGGCGTAGATCCAAGTTGGAAACATATCACTGTTGTCTGAAATACCCTGTGAAAGCAAGAGAATAAAGGTGTCTTACCTTTGCATCACAGCGCTGACGAAGCCAATATTTATAATGGTACAATGAATGGTATGGACGAACATAGTAGGCAGCAGTTTTACCAATCATGAATTCCTGCCAGACATAAATAAACAAAACAAGGTAAAACTTATGCAATGTAATTCAAAAACGTATCAGGAAAGGGTATTGCTTCAAATAATGAGGACACCACAAGACAAAACTGGAATGTGTTGACAATTACAATGGGAGCCCCCATTTTACAAAAATGTATGCAAAGTAGACAGTCTGAAAGAACTTTGATTCTGACAACAACTTAGAGTAGTCCTTTCAACCTTTTTACTCACTAACATTAACAGTGTATATTATGCCACGGTAAGAACTAATACTTCAGTGACAAAAATTCATGATGCATGCAAATTAACTTTTTGAAAGAGTCTTTCATCATTGTTTAATCCAATTTATTAAGCAAAACAACATGCTTTGGTTTTCAACTTTCTCTGCGATCATGCACAAATAACTGATTGTAAGTTGGGGCCTAATGTTATAAGATTCAAAATCCCCAAAGCTTCTAGTCTTGACCCATTGCTTATTTCCACCCTTTGAAAGTTTCTCTTTTCACTGAAAAGTATTTTGGGATATTTTGAAAACGTAACATTATGCAAAGTAATCAAATGAAATTGATCATAGACAACATACGCATTTCAGTTTGTGTCAAAAAGAACAAACTTTCAGTTGCTAAATTTTAAGAATTTGAAGAGAACACTTTTCAAACAGAGTAGGTACAGTGAATAAATTTAAGACAAATGATCAATACGGAATAAGTCTGTCAAGTTTAGGTTTCAAGACAAAAATTACCAAGTCTCTCAGGCTGACATCAAAAGCCTTTCACTACCACTACATAACTATTACTATTTAGTCAAAGGAAATGATTGAACAGGGGGTCCTAGAAGTCACACCATCCTGGTTTTCCAAAACAAAAAACAAACACCTACATTGATTTTAAAAAGTCTCTATTAATAACATAAAAAAATGCTCAAATTGAGTACCCCCAGGAAAGACAGTTTGATGAAGAAAATTTATATGCGTTTGGTTGCAGAGGGTGGGGTTAGGTTTAGGGTATCAGTAACGATGTTTTTGAAATCAATAAAGGTGTTGTTTTGTTTTTTTAAACCAGGATGGTGTGTGACTCTGGGACATCTTGTATATACCCCCTCCTTACACAGAAACAACTTAATATTGTTGAATCACAAATTACTTTAACGAGCAATAAAAAAAAAAAGCAAAATAATCTTTCCCTGACCTTATGCCAAAAAATATGTTTGGAAGAGGATTTAACGACAAAAGTTTAGAAAAGTTTGCATGAATATAATATCACTTGACTTAACCCTTTAATGATGACATGCGCCTAATTTTTTCTAGCTTATGACATGTGCAGTGCAGTTTTCATAAAATCAATTCCGACAGAATAATTATTTTAGTAGTGGTGGATGTCGACATCTTTTTAAATATACCATTGTAGACAAAGCTAATGGTGGTTTTAGTATAGTAGGTTTGCATTCAGTCAATAGATGTAGCCTATCAGAAAAGTTTAGTTACGTTTTTAAGCATAGCCCGTCAGAAATGAGTTAATCCTCTTGTCTCCTTGTGGAGCACAGGGCCATGTGAAAATAATGTGGTAACAAATAAAAATGTGAACAAACCTGAGAAACATCACTGCCACTGGAAGGCAAGTGAGTAAGGAGAAACCTGTCATAGGCATGACCACTGAAAATAACTGACTTTATTGTCGGAGGGCTGGCATTCTCACAGGCCTATACAGCAGGAGAGAAAGAGAAAGAAAAGGTATTATAGTTGTACTCAGTGAACTTTTGAATTAGTTTTCATCAATTGAAAATGAAAAGTATGGTGCTTTTAAATGTTTTCTATTTATGGACACATTGCTTTGTGTATTGTTGCATGTAAATAAATGAAATGGGTCCTGGCGAGTCATATTTAAGCGTATGACTGTACAATAAAAACATATTTTATGATGTTAATATTCAAATAGTTTTATACATAAAAGCAAGTAATTAATGCAGATTTTCCCAAGTCAAATCCAAAAAATATTGAAGGGCTGAGGAATCTTTATTTGAGAATGGAACAAATGGCTTATGCGTCAGCTCCCAGTTAGTAACACAGAAACAAAGAGAAGAAGACAAGAGAACAGCACAAGGAAAAAAGAATAGAGGAGATTGAGTGATGTTTTTTAATAGTACGTTTACAGAGACTTACCTGACAAGGTTGCTTGAGGTTAGGTCTGTCGATCTCTTTCATCAATGGACATTTCTGGAGGTAATCCTTTAACAATATACATAATAACAGAATAAGTGTTAAGCAGATCTGTATGAAGCCAGAATAAGTTAAACTTACATATATCTTGAAACTTCGTACGTAATAACAAATAGTGACGAATTTGCCTATTTATGTTTTCTGAATACATGAATACACAGCGACGTGACCTGGACGCTGATGCCAAGATGACGGGCTACACATGGGGACAGCTGGAGAGACTGGCCCAGGACAGAAATGACTGGTGGAAACTTGCTGGTTTAAAAACATATAATTAATTAAATTTAGTTCCTGAATTTGTTCATGATTTTTAGATCAATGGAATATATTACAACAATCTTTTTTTAAAAATCTGGTATTCTAACCTTGAAAGAAACTTTCCATTGAGCTAGTCTGTCTATTTCTTGACACTTTTCCTCGATCAGCTTGTCAATCTGGTTGAGAGCATCCACATAAAAAGCCTCTGGAGTAAAAAAAAAAAAGTTTAAAAGAAATGAATACAACTGTAATATATGTATATTTATGGCTTTATCAACAACAACTTATAGTGAATAACAAATAAACATCAGAAAGTGACAGTACATTAGAGTACATTGGAGTCTGTCGGCAATACTGGGCCTGCAAGCATCCAGGACCGGAAAACTGACGTTAAACAAAGAAACCAACAGTCCCCCAGTCTGAGTTGGGTTGTTCAATTGCAAACATAGTTTTTCTTTGAAATCCATCTAAGAGCCCACTTCGGCTAAGAACACGGTCATGTCTCCTGAGGGGTGGGTTCTTTAAGTGGTGACCACTGTGTCACTGACGAATAGCACTGGAAAACTGTCTATCCATTACAACTAATATTGTCAACAAAAATACAGTTTCTTCAAAGACCATTATGCCCATGGAGCCACAGAGTACCCCAATTCCAATATCACAAAACAGAGACACGTTTTAAAATCATATCCTAGACAGGACACTTGTCTCTTGTTGATTTACTTCCCCAACAAAATATGTCTCAATTTTTACCCGGATGAGAGGACAAGTGGTGTCAAATTTCTTTCCCAAGGACACAATACTGATACCACCAGATTCAAACCTGGGCCCCTCAGATTGTGAAAACAACACTCTTATTATTCAACCACTACCGACTACAAAAACAGACACAAATTAAATGCAGCTCACAAAAAAGAAGTCAAGATAACACAACGTGTAGCACCAAAGAAGTCACATTATACCTTGATGGTCAAGGATTGCACTGAGGAAGTTTGGTTCCAGAGCTTGGCTGAGGAACACCTGCAGGTAAATGTTGAAAGGTTCCACAAGAGGGTCATCTTCGTACTGGATCTCCAGCCTAGTTGTGAAAAGGCAAAGGTGCTGCAAGTTATTATAAAACAATATTTTTCGTCTATCTTCAGTCAAAAGTAGTAAGTAAAGTTCCTTCAAGGCCTATGAGACCTATAGAGCCGGAGCTTATCCCGGTTTCGCAAGCTTGAAGCGGAAAAGATGATTTTTAGATTATCTCCTAGACAGGACACTAGTCTGTCGTAGGTTTACTTCCCCAGCAGAAAATGCTGGTACCCAATTCACACCTGCCGTGAAAAGGAGAGGGTGGGAGAGTTTGACAAGGGTAGGCTAGGACTAGGGGCATCACGTCTAATTAGAACAAAAGCAGAGACTGCCGGTCATTTTAGGTAGATCTACGAGCTATAAATAACAACCAATGATTAGAAGAATTGCTGTTGTTC
>JBDFRD010177635.1:0-12054 GCA_039654405.1 Bullina lineata | reverse complement strand
TTGATAAAATATAAGTAAAAAAAATGGGACTTTAAAATTGTGTCCATGTATCAGAAATGTCGATAAATCCGGATTACACTGTACACCCAAACTGTCATCACATTCTGCAATGAGTTAAATATCAGCTACTCATATCGGTGATCACCTTTCTACAAACAAGTACCTTCTGAATTATTTCACAGCTACATCCTCTCTTATGCATTTCTTTTCTTTTTTATTGTAGAATTTTCAGCGTCCTACAACTAGAAGAAAGCAATACAATAAAACATCTTCTCCTGTACGTGGAAGCCTTCAGCCTTTTATCATTCTCAATATGCATACATGCATCCGTGCATGTTTATATCTGTCAGTTTGTGTAATTGATGCAATGCCTACATAAAAATGATTCTGGTTAACAGTGAACAAAATTAAGCCACCGTGGGTAATGCATAAAAGATCTAGATATAATATCTTTCTCTCCATCAGCTGAAAATTTTAAGTATTCCTTTTCATAAACACTCTAAATTAAGACCTGAGAGAAATTATATGTCAACATGGGTAAAAATAAAGAACAGCCTCTTTGCACAGACTAAATACATTTATGTATGCATACAATCTGTTTTATTTGATTGGACAACCTTACTCTTGAGCAGTAAAAACATGAATCGTACAAAATAATCAGCTATGAAAGGCATTGTTTTTAAGTCTAGATTGACTTCATGTCATTCTTTTTAATTTACGTTCTCAAAAAAAGAAAAAAGAATGAGATGGATCTCACAACCCCTACAAAAAAAAAGAACACAACAACAACAAACAGTGTGTGAACACTGTGAACAAAAAAATGTTTTTTTTAAAAATGTTTTCATTACTCATTGCTCATCATTTGTATTCAACAGCACAAATGCATCGAAATAATTATTCATTAGAGGTAGTGCCTACTGAATGTGGCAATGCACAAGGTACAGGTACAGTGTCTACTGAATGTGGCAATTCACAAGGTACAGGTACAGTGTCTACTGAATGTGGCAATGCACAAGGTACAGGTACAGTGTCTACTGAATGTGGCAATGCACAAAGTACAGGTACAGTGTCTACTGAATGTGACAATGCACAAAGTACTGGTAGCTAGGAATGGATGACACAGCAATGATGAAAATCAACTTGTTGCAAAACAATGACATGTATCTATTCAGACACCTCCTTCCAAGAGGAACAAAATCATCATGCTTATAACATTTATTTAATCATTGCTAAAGAGATTGCTTGGCTCAGGTCTTTTGATCTGCATCCATATTTTTCAGAATTTTATCTTGATGCATGTAAAACATTGCATTCATTATTCATTTCGCCTCCCCTTGAGTGGCTTCTGGTAGAGCACAGGCCATAGAGAAACTCAATTCCACCGGTAGCTGAGAAATACAGGTAGACATAAAGAAAGGTGGGAAGAACTGGAACACACAGGCAAGAATGGCACCTGGCAGGAGAACTCAGAAAGGCTTAATTGGTTAAAAAAGCTTTGAGATAAAAACTTAATAATACAAATAACACTATTACAACATTAGCAGATATTAAAGGTTAGAAACGTTTATGTGGAAAGTTACCATTTCTTAGGTCTCAAAGTAAAGATTTGCTTAAGTTACTGTCAGTATCTTTCAGTCAGTTACCTTCATCGAAATGTCAAACTTACATTAATTCCAAATGACACCCTTCCTCTAACAAGCAAAATTAACTCATTCCATCAAAATCACTGCACTCTGTGTCACCGCTCATTCCACACAATACGAAAAGCTGCACTGTGCATCACTATCTTTGACTGTGTAGAGTCCCTATACAAAAGGACATTACAGCAATTTTCGCCACAAATTTTAGCTGCATTGTATTGGTTAAATCACTCCAGTTTTTCAGGCACTCGGAAATTGATGTGAAAAATCAATTCAAGACAATATTCAAGTTTATGAAGATGTCATTTTTATGTTTACTCTGCTTGTGGATACAAGTTATAATTATTGTCCCAGGAGGAAAGGTCAATATACTTTTCTGTTTCACATATTACGTTCATACAAAATAACCTAAAAAATAAAATAAATGTGATAAATGAGAGAAGTCATAACTTAATAGAATATGGTCAGAGTTGCATTACCTCAAATAACACTTTATCATTTTTAGCTTAGACCTGATCATGTGTTATTTTATTCAACCACAGTTTGCCCATTACAACTTTCATTAGAATGGTATGACTTAAGTAGGTTATTTTATGTCGGTTTTTCAGTCCTGGATGCTAGCAGGTCTGATATCGCCGATGGAGTTTAGAATGGTATTTTAGAATCTGTTTCATTATATAAAAAAATTGAATAAAATAGTATACATGTATAAAAGAGTAAATACATAAAAAAGGCTTTGTGCATAGTCTAATAATCATTTTACTTCGCTCGTTGCTCTGATGCTGTGCTGCTTTTGAATAGTAACTTCTCCTCCAAATTAACAACAGTAAGCTCACGGAAATACTTTGATCTCTAGTTTATACAAATAATGAGTATCACTAGATATACTTGGTGACGTGGTGGCTAAATAGTCGGAGAATTAAACTCACAATCTACGGGTCCTGGATTCAACTCTAGGAGATTGTATTGTGTTCAGAATAAAGACACTTTACACCATTTTTCCCCTCCCCACCAAGGTGCAAATTACATCCTGTCTACGAGATGATGAAAAAATCCTCTGTTCCACCACTTCACGCTATCAAAACCGGACAACTTTTGGCCCTATGGGCCTTGAAAGAACTTTGCTTCTACTTTATTTTACAAGTAACACATGCATGACACAAAAAGGCCCTTTTACCCCCACATGTTAAAAAACAAAGCATTAACTACTTGGAATACTATGCCACATGCAATTTAAGAATGACATCTTTGAGTATCATGATTCCTCTAAGGTTTTTTTCAATAACTTTGAAATAATGTGGATAAAATTTACAAGACGCTGGGTCCAACATAACTTTTTGTCCTTTCTAATGTATAATTCATATGATGCGTACAAATTCAGTAACTTGTCTCAAAGAAATAGCAACCACTCAACAAAAGATATTGCCTTCAAAGAGAATTTTCCTGAACATATAATATGCATATAAGTTATAGGAACTCGTAAAATTACATGAAAACATCAATGCCATTCCAAGAGAAATCATAAGTAAAGTTGACAAACATCACAGAAACAGTGTACACTGAACTGAGAGTGAATGAAAGCTGCAGGGAAGCTGAAAAATGCAAAGTAGCAAACACAACCAAATGAAGCTATCCCGTAAAAATACACAAATACAAGCCGACGTGTCGACAATTTCTGTCTTCGAAGGGAACAAAAAGGACCAAAAAACAGTCACTTAAAAGGAGAAGAGAAGAAGGAAAAGAATAAGAAGAAAAAAACTTCATGCTCTTCCTCTTCTCGCCTTTCAAGTCTCTCTCTCTCTCTCTCCCTCTCTCTCTATCTCTCCCTCTCTCTCTCTCCCCCTTTCTCTCTCTCTCCCTCTCTCTCTCTCTCTCTCTCTCTCTCTCTCTCTCTCTCTCTCTCTGTGGCTTGTCCCTTGCAGAACGTGGCCTCCATGACAGCCTTCTTCAAACTCTCCTTATCCTGTGCCATGCACCCAACCTTTGTCACTGGTTCCCCGAGAGCGTCTATGATATCTTGGGACCATCTTTTTGGTCTCCCTTGTCTTCTCTTGCAAGGGAGTCTTCCTTCAACAATTTCTCTTTCTAAGCCGTCATGTCTTTTTATGTGGCCGAAATATCTTAACTTTCTGCATTTTATTGTGTTTAGGAACCAAATCTCTGGGATTTCCAGTTCCTCTAATAGTATTGATTGATTTGTTCTTTTCTCAGCCCATGGGACTCTAAATATCTCTCTGTAGTATTTCAGCTCGAATGCGTTGATCGCTTATTATGCTGATTGGTTGATCGTCCATGCCTCACACGTATGTTGCTATGGGAACGATTATTGCTCTTAGTAGCTTGGTCTTAGTGTTTTTACAGCCGCTTTTCCACATATTTTTTAATTTATTTAGTTTTTTAGAGGGCAATACTAAAACGTCACATTGCACATTGTCAGAACAGAGAAGCACTCACACTTTCTCTTCTCGCCTCTTCACACAGCGTGAGGTGCTAGACGTGAAACTTAATAAGAGTATAACAGATGCTGTATAGGCTTAGCCTCTATTCCAACTTTTCTTTTCATGTGTGGAAAGTGAAACCCTATCTGACAGATGCTATATAGGCCCGACCTCTATTCCCACTTTTCTATTCGCATAGTGAGGCATGACGTTTGACTGTTGGGTTATGAGCTCACGTCTAAACAATGGTTCATGGATGGCAACGCAGGTTAAAAAATATTTTCAAATAAACTTGTGCCTTGTACAACAAAACGAATGGGTTTTTAGGTTGTCAATTGTTTTGTTATCATCTACGTGTGTGGAAAGAATGCCTAGGTTGTTTGATCATGAGAAATCAAATTTTAACAGATTAAATAAAGCAAGGGTATGACAAATTTATTATGTGGTTTGTCACCTTCTTTATGAGTTGTCATGAATTTTGAAATGACTCTGGATTGTTCAATGATGCAACTGGAGTTAGGAGTGGGGTTGAGGTAGGAGTGGGGTGGAGGTACGGGTGTGGTGGAGGTGGGAATGAGGTGGAGATGGGGGTGGGGTGGAGGGAGGAGTGGGGTGGAGGTAGGGGTGGGGTGGAGGTAGGATTAACCCCAAATGGGATTAAACATTTTTTATCTCTTCTATTCTAGTCAAGACGTGGAAACACAATGTTGTTTTGTAGAAAGCCAAACATTAGTAGTACTACAAACAGGTTACTGAAATACATGTCACTTGGCAAAGATTGTATAACAAGTAATAAAGTTCCTTTAAAGCCAATGAGGCCCATAGAGCCGGATTTTTTCCCGGTTTCGGTAGCGTGAAGCGGAACAGATAATCTTTGCATCATCTCCTAGAATGGACGCTAGTCTGTAGTAGGTTTACTTCCCCGGCAGAATATGCCGGTACCCAATTCGCACCTGGGTGGGGAGAGGAGAAATGGTGTAAAGTGTCTTTCCTAAGGACACAACACAGTCACCTCCCGGATTCGAACCCTGGACCCTTGGATTAGGAGTCCAACACACTAACCGTTCGGCCACCGCGCCACTGTTATAAACAAACCCCATCATTAAGTCAGGCTTGACGTGATACGCCTAGTCTGGTAGTTGCAGTGGTCGTACTTGTCACCTCTCGTTTTCAGCTAACACCGCTGGAAAGCAGCCTGTCTATGAAAAGGGAGCCGAGTGCGTCAGACTCCCCTGCCAGTACATAGACTCTCCATCAGCAAACCCTATGTAGTGCCTCTTCGTGGCGACACACGGGAACCTGGCGCCTTGCGGCCTCAGGCTGAACCTACAAGGGACTACGGAGGAGGTTTGCCAGACATGCGACATGCACGCCCACCGGCGTGTAGACACGCCCTGATGCCCATGATCCAACCCCCCAAATGTGGGTCAAGCAGACCCACTACCACAAAGGGCAAAGGCGAAGGGAGTAAACCCCGAAAGAAAATCTGGTATGGAGCCTCGAAGGGATGAAAGCATACCAGTCCTGTATGTTAAGGAGGCTACCCTTCTTAAAATTCTTTATGGCAGCGAAGACTCTGTACTCTCGCCAGGAGCAAAGGCTGAACGCCTTTCACATGCGATACTTGAGGCGACTCCTGGACCTGCACATTTATTTAGCTGGCAGGACCGTGTCATAAACGTAAGCATCTTGCCTCGGGCAGACATACCAAGCATGTTCGCCATTCTTTCCCAGGGACGCTTGCACTGGCTCGGCCACGAGTGCAGGATGGGCGATGGGCATACATTGTACATATGTATTATTGTTTCAAGGCACATCCTCTACGGTGAGTTCGCGACTGGAGGGCGCCCTTCCTGATGTCCCACCCTGCGCTACAAGGGCGCCTGAAAGTGCGACTTGAAGGCTTGTAGCGTCAGTCCAGCAGACCTGGAAGCGGCGACATCCACAGACTAGAGAAAGAAAAAAAAATCTGTGGCGACATCAGACTGATGTAGCTGGCGATCCACTGTCCGGGCTGGCATCCAGCTAGCCGAGGAAAAAAGAGAGACTCAGCCCACCCCAGGCGCCCCCACCATCGTTTGCGTCTACACGTGCAGCCAGTGCCAGGGGAGCTGCCGATCCCGCATCAGACTCCACAGTCACAGCCGTCGGTGCAACTCGGCCAAGAACTGACCTGGGTGCAGATTGTCCATTGTCTCCCGAGACAGAAGGATGCCAACAACAAAACCCCAATTGGGAAGATAAGGATTTTTGCAATATTCACACGCGGGCGGATAAGCGCGTCCTTTATTTATTTCACAGCCTGTTCGTCGCGTGAGTGGCGAGGGGTAAGACATTTTAGCATGCTTGATTGATTTTACAGTGGCAACACCCAACTGGTATTCTGGTTTGATCTTAGATATTGCCATAAACGAATAAAACTATTTTTTTTTTGTAGTGGCAGTAATATTAAATTTGAAATTAAACTCACGTTTCTTTGTCAGACCAATAATTGTTTGAAATTGTTTATTGATATGTAGATCTAGTGTCATCTTATACAATTTATGGCTAAACATTTGTTGATAATGCTTATGTAGATCTAGTCCCGGCCTATAATAATTTGACCGATTGAAAAGTCATAAAAATCTGGCAAGTTCTCAAATTGGTTTCATTTTCTTGTTTTTATCCGGTGCTCTACTGCATGGTAGAATCTGCATTCTCTATTTTTTCCCCCCTTTATTCTCGCAAGAAAAGCTGAAGACACATTTTACCATGTAAGTGCAACAGGGATAAAGATCTAGATTTATGTGGTCGGTAGATTATGCAGTCATAGAGATCTATCTAGATCTAGATCTAGATATAATCTAGATGTAATCAAGGCTTGATTGCGCACAGTTGAATAGATAGCCTAGGCGAGGCGATCTACATTATCATTACACAGTGACCTCAAACTGGGCTGGGATGCTGCACAACAAAGTTGAATCAAATTTGTGCATATAGATCTAGATTCTAACATAAGAGATGTTCACCAATTAATTGTGGAATTACTGAAAACCAGAGTGGAGAAAGAATTCCGCGGGGAAATGGCATGGTCAGTAAAACTTTATTGCATCTCAATTCTATCTCAGTCGTGTCAGCAACTGAACTAAACCTAAATCCAGTAAAGCCCTACCTAAGCCCAAGGCCTAAGTCTAATTTTAGTAACATCCATTTGTTCTTTGACTTTGTATTTGGAAGTTTGTGATTGGCCATTGATTGAATTGTTAGTCCCAATTATGAGGCATGATTGGATGGGCTGGAATGACTGAAAGAAGTGGGTAGTGACTTCTTTCACAACTTGGCCAAGCGAGGCATGCACCAGTGACTTTGGATACATTCACAATAACATGCTTCCGAATGGACTGGGCAAGAGGCTGGAATTGTTTTTTTTTTGTTTTTGGGGGGAGGGGGAAGGTGTGCAACATAAGCCTATAATGGCAAGCTACAGTGTACATAATAGCATAACATTCGCAAACATCACTATGCACCTGATTTTATGAGTTTCAAAACAACTGGCAGTCCGAACTGCTAAAGGACATGGATACTTTAACTGGCGTTGAAGAGATGAATTGAAGCAGGAAACTTCTCAATGTAAGATATAGTTGAAGGATTTTCTGTGAAAAGGTTCGACGAACGGGAAGCTCCAAAAAAAAAAGGAAAATTGTAATATTTTTTCTAAATCATGATTAAATCAAAAACTTAATTTTTGCAATCAACGCATCAAAATTAGCAATATCATCTAGATCTAGTTATCATGCTATTGGCCCAGAAAAAGAAATTGATGTAGTAAAAAGAAAAAAGTTAAGATATGTGCACAATGTCTAGTGCGTTAAATCTGCTGATATGTTGAAAACCATTGCACACAGCGCATTCTTTTTATTAGTGTTTTTTAGAATTATTTGAAAATGGAGAGTTAGATATTGTGGTTTGATTACACATTAGTGAGTGTTGCATTCTGTATGCACCCTAATTTTTTCACACATCTTTCTTTCAGTGAAAGGCGATTCCCACCCTTTTTGATTGAATCGATCGATTGCATTCCTCAGCTCAGAAAATAAAAGCTCATCAAGAATACGGAGCTCCTGAGTTCGAGCTCTGTTAAACTCGTGTGGGCTTCGATTGTAGCCTTGAACTGTGTTGCTGCCCTGCTAAAATCCTTTGTGTGGATTTTGGTAGAGCCGCCCGTCTTGACCCTTGGTCAGGTGAAAGTTTGAAGGTAACTTGAGTATGACTGTTCCTCTTCGTGAGGAACTGTGTAAATTAAATGCAGAGCGAAAAGGATTCCCATCCATGTAGGGTTTGTACACTGTTGTGTACAAGTAGGAGTGGGAAGCGTTTTTACGAAAAAAAACCCAACCTATTTTTGTTTGTGAGCAGCTTAGTTTTTAATACAAAATATTATTGTGCAGCATAGGGCAACGTTTCCCAGACTTTTCCAGTCTTTGGTCCTAGTTAGTACTACTAGAACTACCAGACCCTCCATGAACCCCAGAAAATGGTGGGGGTCATGACCGACAGTTTGGGAAACGCTGGTACAGTGGTCTCCTCCTAAGAGCCCGCCGCCTAAGAACCCGTCGTTCTTGTGAAACGAAATTTTTCCCATGTCCGCATAAGAGCCCGTTTTCAACTAAAAAATCCGCCTAAGAACACAGTCTTCTTACCCGATACGAATTGTTTTTCTTAAGCAGCGCTCGCCTAAACTGCCAGAAACACTGTCAGTTGCCCTGCTTTTGTTCTAGGGTTAGGCCTAGGTCGTAGCAGTCGTGGAAAGCGAGCCCCATTCTCTCTGCCCCCTTCCACCCACCCCCGTTTTGTTCCCCTAGGCTTATTTGCGTTGACGCGTTCGGCCTATCCGCTCTCATTGCTCGAAGCGTGCCTATCCAGCTCAATCACCTTCCTGCGTCTTAAACCAGTCATAATTGGCTAGATCTACGCTTTGTTGTGTCCCGCCCCTACTCTCCGACCGACACCTTCAGCATTCCCCCACCAACCCCCTTTCCCCCCATAGTCTCGACGTCACGTAACCCCGCAACCCGGGGGCGGGTTCTTAGGCGGAGACCACTGTATAGGAATGTAGATTCAATCTTCTGCAGTTCTCTGCTCACGCGAATAACTTGAGAAATGGCAGTGCTCATGGGGTCAGTGGGTAATTGAAACGGGTTCCTTTTCTCTGCATCCTGTCATCTTTGCAGTTCTCAGAGTGCCAACTTTTATTCTCGGTTTGTCTATGTGCACACATTGATTGTTAGATTTAATGTAATGCCCGTGTAATTACAACATTTTCACACATCTTAAATATATAATGGTAAGTCACAAATAAATAAGGGAAGGGAAAAGGTTGCAGGCGCTGTGCAACACAAGACGCTGCAGCAGTAGTGTACAGGGTGCTAGGCTTTGGGCTAATGTATGTTTGTCATTGTATAGAGATGTCTGCCTATTTAGATTTGGACATGATTAGTGTTAAGTGGGTGCATAATGAACTGGATCAAGGTTCAAAGTTATAGCTGGGCAAAGAAAGGCATGGGAAGTGAAGTCTTCCGTGCTGTTGGCACTTAAGTTTAGATCTAGGCCAAGATATAGCTCTTCACACTATCCTGCATCTTTTTGTAGTAACAACCACAGACTCCAGCAAAGGTCACCCAACAAGCCCTAGAGTGGAATCCACAGGGAAGAAGGAAGGTTGGATGACCCAAAAAGAGCCGGAAGCGTTCAATCGAAGACGGAATGAAATTAAGGTTGTAGTGGAAAGACCTAGGGTGAAGTAGAGGAGGGAGCTCAAAATAGAGAACGATAGCGAGCTGTTGTTGAGGCCCTGTGCTCCACTAAGAGCCAAAAGAACTGAACTGAATCACAGACTGTTGTACGTTTTAAGGGCTCATTATTTGAGTATCTGATCAATCCAGTCACAATACCGGTATCAGTTGTAAGCAAGGACACACCGATCAAATCCAATGTTGCAGGAGAAGATTTTATTTTAAAATACTCTCCCACAACATAATAAGACAAAAAGAGAGTAAGAATCTGTCGTCCCTGAAATTCTATTTTGGGATTCTTGGATAACCACTGTCCTAATTTGGTCATTTACCTGAATTCAAACCTGTTGATTTTTATAAGAAAAACTCTGATGCAGCGAAAAATAGCCTTTCCTGAGAATTTGGCTAATATCCGAGTCGTACTTTATTTATTTTTCTTGTTCTTTGAATTATTGAACAATAGTGACCTCTCATACAGTCATTGAGGCCTTGAATGGGGTGGATAAACATTCTTGTCCATTTTTCTTATCTTTTGCAAACCCGTTAGACTTCCCGCTACAAGGCAACAAGTGTAAAATTACATTCTTATTCTAGCTCAAAATTTAAACAAAAGCGACAAATAAATAATTATTGAATTTTGCGAAGGAAACAAAAATGGAATCTGTGTATGATTTTAAATGTTGAAAGCTTAATTCAAAAGACGTGAAAACACTGTTTACAGTGTACTGTTTAGACTGTTGGCACTTTGAGAAATGTCTGCATACATGTGATGTTCAAGTTCAATGTAGCCTTCAAATGCTTGGCTGGAGATCCAGTCTCACTGGGGTTTTTGTGAACCCTGATATTGAGCACGTACAGTAAAGTAAAGTAAGTTCCTTCAAGGCCTATGAGGCCCAATGAGCCGGAACTTATCCCAGTTTCGGTATCGTGAAGCGGAACAGATGATTTTTACATCATCTTCTAGACAGGACACTAGTCTGTCGTAGGTTGACTTCGCCAGCAGAATATGCTGGTAACAAACTCGCACCAAGGTGGGGAGAGGAAAAGTGGTGTAAAGTGTCTTTCCCAAGGACACAAGACGGTCACCGCCAGATTCGAACCCAGGACCCTTGGATCAGGAGTCCTATGCTCTAACGATTCGACCACCGTGCCACCACTGAGTGCATACAAGCTATGCATAATACGTGTACAAGTACAATTATGTATATGCTATTTTTATAATTATATCTGAAAGAGTTCTTGTTTTCTGTCCATTTTAAAGTAAAAAAAGAACTTCATGGGCGCAAAATCTGAGACTAGTCTCTTATTTTTTTCAAGGAGCAGGTTTTTAACCATTGGCCACCCACTGCTCGCTTGTCGTTCACTGCTTAGACACTGGGGCCAAGTCTTGTGGCCTCGGTTTGGCTGTAGATGGAGAGTTTACCTGTCTGTAGAATGCGGGAGAATAATGAGAATAGAAACAGTTTCACAGGCTTTCTTGCTTTAGTGTTGTCGAGTCCTCCATGTTATTTTCATATGGCCGTTTAAAAAAGTTTGCTGTTTTATTAGGAGTATCATGTGGCAATGCATTTTGCATGCATTTCACACTTATTTCAACACAAATTTTCTCTAAGTTGAATTGCATAAAGAATTGCTCAGTAGAAAGAGCAAATCTTGTCTTTAACATTTACCGCGTTAAAATTTTCGATGTTCCCCGTTGTGCCCAGTTTGTAAAAAATCATCTGTCCTTCCCAGTTTTTGTTTTGTTTTTGTTTTCATGGGCACGGGGCAAGAGCGCACGTTGTATGCGAGTTTTAGTAAATGTAGCTTTGTTTTAACATCCCTATCAACCCAGCCCCTGGCCCCCTTTTTGTCTTTCCAGAAATAAAAAACAAAACAAAAGACATGTTTAATCATCATTCCATGCGTCTTTCCGCAGGAGGATTCAGAATTTCCTCCCAGGGTGCAGTTTCTCGGGTGCTGACCCAAGGCACTTCCTGTCCATTTGTTTGATGTCCCAGACACCTTGGCATTCATCACCAGGTGCAGTAGGTTGATCTCTCGGTGGAACTGACGTTCACGGACAAGATATCCCCAACATGGCATACAGCATGAATGCTCCTGGCTCATACCCTACACAGGTAGGTTTTTCAATTTCTTCTTCTTCTTCTTCTTCTTCTTCTTCTTCTTCTTCTTCTTCTTCTTCTTCTTCTTCTTCTTCTTCTT
>JBDFRD010177634.1:0-23324 GCA_039654405.1 Bullina lineata | reverse complement strand
AGAGGTGGAGACAATCGCCCAGGACAGGGAAAGATGGAGGGCTCTTCTTGGTGGCCTATACCCACACCCGGGTGATATCATGATGAAGGCTGATGATGATGACTGCTCAAGAGCTCAATCTGAGTGGGTCCGTCAGTCGCCAACTTCACGTGGCAAACGAAAAGGAAGCAAGACGAAACCACGAGCACAGTGCGCCCCACATTTTCACTCAGAAGAGATTTTAAAATGTGACCCAGATAAGTCCTAAAAATAATATAAAAATGAATCACTGCAATGCGTATTTGGCACAGTATCAACTATCACTCTCCAGTACTTTTCGACGCCGATTCCGAATCTGTAATCAGAAGTAAGATTTGCTCTTTTTTTTTTTTTTCACTTGTAAAGCCCTTCCACCTGAGCCAACCGCCCGCCTTTTACCGATGACGACAAATAATTAATTAAGCGTTGCGCTCAGCTTTCTCTCGAGAATTTTTCTTGATGAAAGAGACGGATGATAATCTGATGAAGGTGGGACGCAGTTACTTAGAGTTAGAGCGCGCTATTGATCTGGAAGGTGACCAACTAATTACACTAAAGAACCCGAGACGTACACGAGAGAGAGACGGATCAACTGAGATTGATCCTTAAAAGTGCTGTGTGGTGACTGAATAGTTAGAGCGTTGGGAATCCTAAATCCCTAGATCCGACGTTCGAATCCTGACGGCCAATGTACTGTACTCTTGGGAAAGGCACTTTACTGAATTATTACTCTCCCCACCCAGGTGCGCAATAGGTACCGGCATATTCTGACGGGGAATGGGGAAGTAAACGTAGGGCAGCAAAAACACCCTGTTAAGGACATGAATCATAAGTCCTGCTTCACTGTGTTGAAACCGGGAGCTCAAGATTCTTAAATTAAGCCTTGAATGAACCTTCTCACTTTTACAAATCTACAAGACCAGAGCAAGCTCAAGATGGACCGGGGGGGGGGGGGGGGGAAGTGGTACGGTATCCACTGAAAGTGTCAACATCTTCGGGCTGCGCTGAAGAGATAGAGGTAGAGATTAGGAACGTAAAACGCATGAGGAGGGTAATTAGAGCACATTTCGGCTTCCGGTACTCGCACAAACAAGAGAAGCAGCACCCGACGGTGTTTGTTTTCTAGAGTGAAACACAGAGAAGAGAAGATTAACATACATTAGTGTATTGTTATTCTGAGATTGAAAAAAAGCAAACAACCCATCACTTTGTCATTTCTCCCACACATTAACTACAAGGCTTATTCTTCTTAGTTTGAGTTGTTGCGCCTCCTCGATGTCAGGACGCCTTTTCAGCTAAGTTACTTCTCCTTTCTTTATCATGTACATGTAGATCTAATTGTGGTTTTTGTTTCCCTTTGAAGACGGTTATTGTCGATACGTCTTGTTTTATTTTGTTTTGTGGTGTTCTATTGGAAGCAACCCCCCCCCCCGTTACTTTTTTTTTTTACTTACCCTGTTTCTCGGCAGCCCCTATTTTATAATACGTGTAACAGGTGACTTATATTCCTATATTTTTGGCTGTTCATGTTCATACTTTTAACATCAAACTAATCCCAGCACCCACAATGTTTGCAAGAAGAAGGTCAGAATAAAATGCTGGTTATACAGACTGCAGCAAAAGAACACGAGGAAGTGAAGAGGAATTTAAAAAAAAACAAAGGCAAGCCACTGATATTATTTTCTTTTAATTGATTATATAAAGTAAATGATGGCCTCTACAATGAACAAGCCTTATCATACAGTGGTAACATCACTATGGCTTTAATTATATTCATCATTTACCATTGTTCATCATTTTTTTCTTTCTGTCACTGACAGACAGGTAGTAAAGGCAAAAATGGAAAAGGGAGAGGGGGTGGGGAAAGGGGTGAAAGCGTGAAGTCAATTTTTTTTTTTTTACAATATGAAAGGAGATGAAAAAGGAAAAAAGTTTCAAAACATCATTGTGTAATACAATTACAATGTATATATAATCATCTATATAAATATACACATGTGTATGGTTAGAAAGAACTCTTTCTCTCTCTCTTAAGTCTCTCAAAGGAGCCTTGGAGAAAGTGAGAGAGAGAGAGCATTGGATTATTAAGCATCACTGTAAAGAATCATTTGAATAGGCTGATTTTATTGATTACAATCAACTCAAACAGAACATTATGATAATGCTAAATAAATGTGAACGTTTCTTTTTGACTACTCTTAAATGGTAAATAATTTGAAGTCTTGTATCACACAGTTGTATGTCTGATAGGATGAAAAATACAAATAAAACAGCATTGAAAGAAGCACTAATATTAGTGATGATATGCTATCTGCAGAGACGAGGAAGGCAATAGTATAAGCAGACAAATATAACTAATGTATATCCTTCATTAATGAAGGCGCAACACTTCAGCTGAATATTTCCTCTATTCGCTTTTCCAAATAAAATTCAATAGAAAACCACATGAAAGAAGCTGAAACATCATAGTTGTGGCAAAAGTAGAAACGCATTCATCAACTTATTTATTTAAACATCTACAACAATGTTCCCCATCATTTTCTGCCCTTACCTAAAGGTTTGCAAATCCATTTACAAATTTACAGTATTACTCGCTTTCAGTAAACCCTTGTAGGGAAAAAAACCCAAGTTATTTTCATTCCCATTACATTTTTACTCTGAAGAATGATTCTGATACCAGATTTCATTCTATGTCAAGACACTTTCTCCCAATGCCCTACGCACCGTAAATTACATACATATCGAAAGCCTGGCTGCTGCTATTCAATACAACAACAAAACAGAAAACAAAATAACAATGGCTAAGCCTCGAGCCTGATCTCAGACATTAGATGGAGGCTTTCGTGGACTGAAATAAATTCTCGCCAGACACAATTTCCACGGCATCTTTGCTTCCTCTTACTTTCATTATGAAGTTCAGTGGAATTATTACAATTTTTGCTTAGTGTTGGAAATCCATTGGCTGGCAAAGTCCAAACTCAAACCCACTAACATTTAATGGAAGCATCAAGGTCCAAGCTGTAGGCATACTGTTACTGAAATATTTCTTAGAAGCAAGGGAAAAGAACACATAAAACCCAAAAAATAAAAGTGAATGAATTGCAGTGCTGGCCTACATTGTTCACTCCTCACCGCTAGCTACTGAAGTTAAGGTAAAAGCTTGCTCATTATACTTTTAGAATAACCATAGATGTTGATCTACCTTCTATTGCTCTTTTACGCGTAGTGTTATTTAAGAAGACTAATACAAATAGTACATGATATGAAAATTAAAATGAATATACAACTACTAGTAGCCAGTGTCATTATGATCTCAGAGAAATTTTTATTATAAAGTAACCAACATGTGGTGAAACAACACAACAAAATCAAAATAATGTTCTTTCCAACAATTTTGTTCTCAAGGACTCATTATCTTTCATTCTCCAAACTCCTTTCAAGTCAAATGTGTCAATTCATCACAAATGACACTGACTAAAGCAACAAAGGAATTTTTTTTTTTTAGAAACCAGGACTCATGTGAATTAATTTTCATTAAAAGTGGGGGAAAAAACCCCAAAGATTTCTTCATACAAAACAAATCGAATGCTTCCCTACGTGCCATTGCAATTTGAAGACCTGACAATTGTAAGAGATATATAATGCAAACTGATTCTTCTGGCGCTGATACTTCATTTTATATAAAACAATGGTGGGCAGGAGGTGATCGTGAGTAGGGAAAATATACACAGCACACGCAATAGCTTTGCCAGACATTATAATATAAACCAGCCACAGTTTGTTATGTTTTGTCTAAATATACACCGATGGTTGAACAAAAACAAGATCAAATGGAAATCCACGCCATCATGAAGTAACATTCTTTAACAGTCAATTTAAAAAAAACTGAATGTTGTGTAAATTTTGTTACTTACAATGAAGGGGGAAAAAAATGCTGCTAAGATATCCCCTCAGTATCGGTATCTCATCTCTTCGGACCACAGGGAAAAAGATGAACTTCAATAATCAGAACAACACAATTTTATTATCAATTTCCCGGCATCTGGCCATTTGTCACCAGTGAATATAATACAAAACAATGCTTTTGTAACCAGATATTCTGATGAGGGGCACCAGACTGCGACAATTTTCTGTCTGAACACAACATAAACCACACCCACAAGTAAACCAAACAGGACATATCAACTACTTCTCTTCAGGATCAAGACCCCGCAGTCATGTCCAAGTCAGCTGAAGATCTCACCAGTAGCACAGAAACACACTTTTCATTCATGTATCCACATAATCTAACAAAATCTTTGAGTAGACGATCAAAAACTGAGATGTCTTTATAGGAAGACAGGAGATGTGAGACTGTGCAGTTGTCAACAAAAAACAACAAAGCCAAGGCAAAGCAAAAAATAGTTTCATGTCCGATTCACTGTCAGGGTTTCCTTTTTTTTCTATTACCAATCACCAGTTGTGGAAAGCAATTTCAGACTCCAGTCGAAACACCAATAAAAAAATATCCCTCCATGCTAGGCATCTTGATCAGACATTTTCATACAACAGCTGTCAGGATTATAATAAAACCTCATTAGTCTTATGACACTGTATTTAAATACTGTGAACAACACAGCAGACCTGCCTGCAGTAAATTTTCCAACCACTAGTAAGACACACATATTCCTTCGAGTGCTACAGCCTATTTTCAATGAACATTTCAGTCGAAACAAATCTATTCTGTCGTTTTGAGAAGAAAGCACCGTCTGAGCCTTGGAGAGGATGCTCCCTGCTGTATTCCAATCACTATTCAACAAGTTTATCCCATGACATGAAAGTAGAACAAGAAACTCTTTCCATGTTCTCAGGACTGCGATACAATACCAGCAAGCTCCTTGACAGAAGCACTGGCAACAACATGGATATACTTCAGTGTTACTTTTGCATGGAATAATGAATTTTGATTAGCCTTACATGAACACATAGGAACTAAGTGATGCAGCAAAACATCTTTTAAACCATTCTCATCAACAACTAATATCCTGCAGCATATCATCGACCCTTCCTTTATGTGTGGCCTATACCCTGATAAGGGTGAGGGGCAATGATGATGATGATATCATCGACCCACAGATATATGTCTCCACTTGTTGCCACCTTTCAAAGGGAAATATAGGGACTCGCATTGAGCACAGGAGAGCGCCAGTGCTTGCAATCCAATCCCAGTGCAGTGCAGAGGCCTTGCATTTCTGTATGTACTTGGAAGAAGTCTCAAAACGTACATCTCTGCTGTACCTGCACCTTCTCTTACTTCCAGGCATATTCGTTTTTGACAAGCATGACTACCAGGCTGGACTTATCGGGACCAATGAAACAAAAATTAACCAAGTATATAATTCATTTGCACTGTCATTATGCAAAACAAGTTTTAAGTACATACATATCATTTTGACCTTTTCTGTTGTGATAGAACAACACCTTCGTCTGCAACAGCAAGTTTGAGAAAATATGCATGTTACGTCAAACTGAATTTTATGAAGAGCAATGCCTAACACTCCCTGTTCAGACAGCATCAAAGACTTAATGATTTAAGACATACATTGCTAAATACATAAAAACATTCATAGCTTCTGATCAGGACACTCACTAGGTCATGCGAACTAAAAAAAAATTCGCAGGAAAAAAAAGGGCTTGCTCAGAATGCAAGCAATACTCAAACAAGGCCCAGACACAAACAATAGCAAAAAATGTTTTATTTTAAGGGGTGAAAGACTGGTTGACAAGGGACACATCATGTGACACTCAAAACATCTTTCATAAGGGTGGGGGTGGGGGAGGAGAGAGAAAGATTCGTGACTTAACAAAAAAGACATACTTGAGAGACACACGGTAAAATCCTACGCAAGAAATATATCCAGAGATAATGTTTTTGGACCACTGAGGCATGATCACAGCATACAAAATACATGTGGCAGAGATAATGCGGAAAAAGAAAGTGGAAGAAAAAAAAAAGGCGTGGAAGGAAAGAGAAAAACAGAGCCACACAGATGAGGGAAAGGCACATTGCAAAAGGAACACAAGTGTCCCACAGCACTGGATCGACTTGAGACAAGAATTTTGACACATCCCTTCTCAACATTCCACCAAAATATATCAATTACCCCTCCCCACCCCCTTTTTTTTCTGTTGAGGAGACATAAAAGATGTATTTTCAAATCAATTCTTCATCAATGGGGGTGAGGACCAAGCCAGCTATACCAGAAGAAGCAAGAGTTTAGCCAAAAAAATTAGACTGAACTTTTCAAATCTGAAAGGTGTTGAGGGGGTACTGTCAATCAAAATAAACAAAAACAATCATTTTCAAAAAAAAAAAAAATCTTTGGATATCACATTGTTTAGTAACACAATAGTCATGTACAAGCACCCTTTTAAAGCATAGCAAGGAAAGAGTTTCCAAACACTTTTCTCTTAATGAAGAAAAACATGTTAACAAAAGGACATTGCATGTGTAATAAAGTGGTAAAAGTGGTTATCAGTACGGAAAGGGATCTAAAATTACATTCTACATTCTGCCTGCAAAATTGGAGCTAGGTGCGACATCTTTTAAAGGAATGAAAAAAAACCTACCTTACAAAAGTCTTTAACCCCCACCCTTCACTAAAATCTTATGGAACAAATGAAACGTACAGCTAAATCATAGCATGAACGGGAACAATAATTTTAATCTGGTAAAGAAATGTTTGTTCAATTAAGCACATTCACCGAACAATTATTTTTACGTCCACACCACTCCATAAATGTTGTAACTGCCAAAGCTTGACACTACCATGAACAAAATAACATGTTGGCAGCCACTGCCGTTTTTAACTCGTGCTGTAACTGCAAGATTAGACATGATTGAAGGAGAAATTAGAAGATACAGATCATTGCAAGGGTAAATGAGTTAGCAGTAAATGAAATATTTAGTGAAGTCTGTATGACATTCTATGCGATTGCAATTTATTAGGAATGGGTGGTTTCACACCCTGTCTAAAAACTACTTTGTGAATATTATCAACTCTATGTACATGCTCATATACAAGAATTCTTACTTTTTCTTCAGAAAACATTCTACATGTACTTTGAAGTTTCAAAAGCAAATGTGTATTCTGATTACTTTCTTTGCTTAAGCATTGGAATGCTAACCTCTTTAAGCTTTCAGCGAAAAAAACAAAAAGCACTAGCTAAGCACCTGACTTTCTCCCCCTTTCTGCACAAGCAGGACAAAGCAAAGAGTGGTAGTGCATCAAAACTAGCATGACAATCATTTTCACAGAAACATAACAGTGGCCCTTTGTATTTTCTCATCTGACAGTCTTCTTATAAAGATATTGATGGATCTTTGATCACAACTTTCAAGAAATTGTAAATCGTGTTTTTAAGAGGAGAAGAAATAGAAATTTGTGGACCATGACCTTACACTTCAAATAAAAAATATACGTGTTTTAAATTGGTCAAGTTCCTTCGTCTTGAATGTCAAGAGAGGTTTTTCAACTGCTAAATTAGGCACTGGATATTTTTAGTGGGCCTGATCAGTCATAGTTAAGCATTGAAAGCAACAAATTTATTTGTTTTAGTACTTTCTTCAAGGAATTCAATATGAGGATTGATACCCACTGCATTGTTATCACCATCCCAAGTGTCAATATCACTCCTATTATCCATATCATAGGTAAGATGACAAGACGATGACGCAAACTTGAAATGGCATCAGTCTGTTGATTTAGTCATGTGACAGGATACAGGCGTAAGAGGACTAAATATACATAATTTCTCCTATGCTTAAATTGATACACATTTTTAAACCATTTGGATAAATTCCTTGTATGAACTGAAATTCATTACACTTAACATAAAAAATTAGTCGACAATCTTGAGCAATCTGTAATTACAAAAATAAAAATAGATGCAGCAACATATAAACACAAACAAATCTTTACCAGTCATACAAGAAAAGGTGAAAAGGACCTTTTACAATAGGAGTTAAAAAAAAAAAAAGAAGAATAAAAAACACACTAGCAAAAATTATGGTTGAAAACAAAACAAAACATAAAAATAAAGTTCTTGCTTTTGATATGCAAACAAGCATTCACATAGAAATGTATCAAAAAACATAACATTGATTTCATCACGAAAGTAATCTTAAAAGATTATGTAAAATAATACAACTGTTAACAATAATTTCAACTCCCAAATTTTCTTTTCGAAGAATATTAGGCTAAATATTTACAGAGGGCTACAACACTTCTGAAAGTTAGTTCTAGGCTTAAGATGCACTACAGCTGCTGTTTTTCTATGCAGCTTTTTTCCACTGGTCACTCAGACAGCACTGCCAGTTAACAACATTCAACATTTTTTGTCTCAAACACTGTCCATCATTCAGCAGTAAGCCTTTGAGATAAATTGCATCAGATCGACAGAAGAAAACAAAAGGACAAAAGGACAAAATGGACTTCGACAAGCAGCTTATACAGTTACTACAGGGATGGATCCTCGGATAAGTCTAATCTTTCATAACCCGTGTAAATATTGATTCTGGTGTTGCCTTTTCCTTTTCACAAATAACATGGATGTAAGAAGTGACCTCGGAATAAAAAAAAAAAAAAAAGAGAAGAAAAACAAAAATGTACTTAATGCATTACATGCAAGCCTTAGGAGACATTTTCGTTATCGCTGAAACGGGAAAAAACTGTCTCTCCAACAAATAAATTTTCTAACATTTTTCCCTGCCCTGATACTATCACTGTCATTATCACCAATTAGCAACCCCGATGCTAGTAGTGAAATGTTCACAATAAGTGATAACTGGAGTTGGCCATTGAGGTGTGGACTTATGGAATTGGAAGCAAACAGTTACAGTGAGGGAGTCACAAACATAAATCAGAAAAATCTCGAGGATGCCCATCCCTGAAACCATATTCTTGCAACAACCTAGACTTTATAACATGGTCCAAATCAATTGTCAGTGAATTTCCCTCATCGTCCCCAACAATCAAGTCAATATACTAGTATCAAAACTTACAACTTAGTGAATCAATAAATTCAGTCATTTTCAATAATAATAATATGCCACCCGTCATTATTAATTACACCCGAGCTAAAATAAAGGACAATCTTTTTCCCCGATTTTAGCTAATTTGACGACCGTCTCAGGGTCATAGTACTGATTATGATATACACATGTACCACCTTCTCAACCACATTCAGCACATCGATTCACATCCCTGCTCACAGCCAAACTCTCCCGGGCTGTTACAATTCAGTTGAACTCTTGGGCCGTGCTTTGCCTCGCCTCTGTGCAAGTCTGGAAGCTCCTACAGGTTCAAGAGTAGCTTGCTTCATGTTCTGGGCATTGAGAGCCTTGAAAGTGGCTGCAACTGATCCCTGTTTTCCAACAAGAAAAAAAAACAAAAAAAAAACATTACAACATAGAAATAAAATGTTTTATTCTTTAAAAAAAAAAAAAACCCTTAGAAAATAAATACACACCAAGAGGGATCTTCTTCCAAGGTGCAAGTAACAAATCTTTTCACACAAAAAGCAAACAAGAAACAGCTGCTTTCAAATGCCTTCTGATCTAACACTCTTGTAGTTACAAACAAGAGATCCATAAAACGTTGACATCTTGTCCTTCAAATAGATTTTATAATCCAAGAAAAATGGTGGTGAATCATTTTACTCAATGATGCCATATTCTTTCTCAAAGAAGCGCTGAAATCCAAACATTTAGTGACTGCAAAATAATTTTAGAGATGTGAATTATGTCACACAGACCTTGACTAACTGCGCATCTTGCAAAGTGAGATGCAGATGAGGCAGTGACTCGCGTTGAGAGATCCAGTTGTGGTTGAGCACTTGGGTGGCAGTCAGACGGCTGTGAGGGTCAATGTGGAGCATCCTTTTCACGAGCTCCTGGAAATTAAACAGACATATTCAAATGTTATACATCACCTGTAAGGCCAACTCTATTGATCTCTCTATTGACATCTTGCTACTGCAGCTGAAGTTCTTTTGACAGCACATTAATTACAAGAATGGGCTAAAATGCACTTTTATTAAAAAAAAAAAAACCTGGAATTTTTGCTCAACAATCTGTGAATAACTTGGATTCAAGGATATTCAAAGTTATAATATCTCCTTAATTTAATTAAACTGCTGCTTTCTTTCCCTGGAACTTCCACGTTTGTAACTGAACACCTTATTCGATAACAATGTTTTTATCATACAGACAGGTTCTTAAAAAATAACTCCACCACAAATACAATTTCACATTTAAGCTCATATGCTTAAAACATGTTTCAAGGTGATTAACTTTCATCTACTACCACTTTCCATTTTTGAAGACTACCTACCTTTGCATGAGGTGAGACAGAATCCCAATTCCCACCAACAAGAGAAAACTTGCCCTCTCCAATTCTGGCCAAGATATCATTGGGAGTGTCATTTGGACCATTAGCAAATGGAGTGTGCCTGGAAAAACAGATAAAACAATTGATCTGTGCCGTGGACTCTAAGGACATTTTCAAAACCTATAGCTTCATGCTTTCTCAATATATGGCACAAAAATGTTCCATGCCATTAGAATACATTAAAGAATTTGAGAAACTGCCTATTTTTTTTAAAAACATTTCAAATTCTGTCCATATTTTGCATAGAACAGATATTCTTCTATACTATCTTACCATACAAGTTAGGATAACATTTACATCTCTTTCCTTTATTCAGCTTTTGAGTCAGTGATATCTGCATCAACTGAAACTAAATTTGCATTGTCACCAACATCGGACCCTTATTTAATTGACTAATGAAAAATGAACTTTACTCATCATGATTCTACTCCACTTTATCGTGACTTATGAAATAATCAAGTACCTCTTTACAACACAATCTTTATTTGCATTCATCGCTAACATTTGTGGCCGAATGGTTAGAGCATTGGACTTTTAATCCAAGGGTCCCTTTCCCCAACCAGGTGCAAATTGGGTACCAGCATAATCTGATAGGGAAGTAAACCTATGACACACTGGCGTTCTGTCTGGGAAATGAAGTAAAAATCATCTGTTCCGCTTCACGCTATCAAAACCGGGATAGGGATAAGCTCCGGCTCTATGGGTCTCATTGGCCATGAAGGAATATTCCTTTTCTTTACTAACACTTCCTTTCTCTAAATACAAAGCATAAAAGTTAGCCCACTTGAAAGTTTCAAATTTCATTTTAACCTCAGCCGGACGTTTCTTCAGTTTTCTTTTGCTAAAACATTGGAGCCAATCAAAATAGCTTCCCTTCTTCTCCTTACTTTTTTTATTGATATGTTTTATGAACTCACCCTGCAAGCATTGTATACAAAAGCACACCCAAACTCCACACATCACAAGAGGCATCATAACCCTGCTTCTTCAGAACCTGAGGAAAAAGAAAAAAAAAGATTTGAAATGAACAGAAATAAAATTAATGCAATGACAAAAACCACATTTTATAATTTCCTGCTCTTCTAACATTTTAGTTTTTTTTGCTCTGACAATAGTATTGATAGATTAGCCAACTTGAAATTTTCCCTGGTTCAAACTGAAAATGTTGCGATGAAAATGAGTCCCACTGGGACAAACTGAAAAGTTTATCACTGCTTTGCATGGCATAAAAAAAAAGCGTTCCCTAATCCAAAAAAATAAAAGAGATATTCTTAAAAAAAAAATTCATCATTAGTTTACCCGATGCCCTGCAATATTTACAAAAACCAGTTAACTGTCATGCCTAGATAATGCTGAAATCCTTCAGTTCTTTTTCAACTCACTTCAGGTGCTACAAAATTTGCAGTGTAGCAAGGAGTCATTAGAAGGCCATTTTCTGCTCTCAACTGCTTGGCAAAGCCAAAGTCACAAATTCTCAGACTGTCCGGACATCCACTGTCATCAGCATACAAGATGTTAGAAGGTTTCAAATCCCTGTGGACAACCTTGAAATAACAAAAATATATATATGAAATTAAAATAGTTGTCATAGGAACAGGCATTGCTTTACATTAACAGTATAAAATTTCATCCAGCCTCAATCGACTATAATTAAGTTGATGGCATTGTAAAATTAATCTGTATCACCCGAAGAAGCAGACTGAATGTGTATAAAATAATAATTCCAGACTACAGCCTACAGAAAAAAGAATGTTCAGCTAAATGATAAAGAGTTAGTCAGACATGCCAGCCCCATTTAGGGCTTTGAGTAATCACGAGCTGAACTAGCAGTAAAATTGGGACCCAAAAGAGTAATTTTACAGCATACAAGGATAGCACCAGAGAAAGAAGAATGCAACAGCAATGAGATTTAAAAGCATATATCATCGCCGTAATTTCTGATGGTACCCTGTAATTTCTTACGACAAACTCGTCAAGTTGGCACGTCTGTTATACACAAACTCATTGCATCTAGGCAATCAACATCTACTGTTCCATAATCTTCCTCTTACTGCAGTCTTTTTCAATAAGACACAACTCACCCCATTTGAATGTAGGTACTCCACTGTCCGTGCTACCACCTGCAAAACTGCACTGGCTTCCCGCTCTGAAAAGAACTTCTGTCTGAGAATCTTATCCAACAGCTCTCCTCCACGCATCAACTCTGTGACAAGATAGACTTTGTTCCCATTGTCGTAAATCTGTCAAACAAGAATAAAACAAGGAAAGACTATAAAAAATGAAAACAAGGGTATAATGGTTGTGCTATCAGGGTATTATTTAAAATAAATTAATACATTTAGCACTTGAGAACATGTTTTACGTAAAGACAAATTTATAAGCTTTAGTAGAGTCAAGACTGATTGATTAACACATTAAGGATGTTGATTCAAATCTAAGATGCACAGGTACCTGTTTCATCCTTAGGAAAGATACTTTATACAATTGCTGATCTTCACATCAATTAATAGGTACTAATGTGTCCTACTGAAAATGTAATTTTACACAAGAGACAAATGTCTTCTCAAGGAGGTGATTAAGCTATTGAACTTAGAATAAGACCTGTCTCTTTGAGCCCTGTACAATTTTTTATGAGCTTTAAAGATTAGAAAAATGACTGCCAAACTTACGTCTCGAAGTGTGATCACATTGGGGTGGTGTCCAAACCTCAGCAAAATTTCAACTTCTTCTGAAGGGTCACGTTTGTCCTTGTCCATGATCTGTCAGTTGAGAGAGTAGCAAAATGAAGAGGTACAGCATGAAAATTTTACATGTCTCATTGATATAGTGTGTAAACGTTAAAACAATATGAAATAAAGACAGTACTACTTTAACATGCAAAGACCTGCCAAAGGAAGACATAGCCACACACATTAAAAAAAACCAGTAGTTTATCAATAAACGCATAAATCCTGATGTACTAAATAGGTTATTTCCCTTGATATCGATCGCTTCACTTTTATAACAAAAGGAGCATAAAAAAAAAAAAAGTATATTTCAGTTGTACTGTAGCAGCGTCCGAAATCAAGATAAGCTTCTGTTGTATGGGTCTCACAAGCCTTGAAGGAACTCTATTTCTTTCATTATTACTGTAGCAGCAGCCATGATTCCGTTGGAGTAGAAAACAAGAACAAACAAAAACGTCTAAAGGTACTCATTTACCTTAACTGCATAGCTATTTCCCGATGACTTGTGAACACAGCGTTTGCACACAGAGTAGGATCCAATACCGATATCCTGAAATGGTGGGAAAAAACGAGTGTTAACAAGATGCACAGCTTAGAACAAACCAAATACTATAAAATGTATTAAATATCAAAGTGATTAAGATTTAAAGAAAAAAAGTAATCAAATACACACCATAGTTTAGAAACAAAGTAAAAGCATCCATAAAAATTTAGTTGTCAAATTTTAAAGATTAGCCTTTTTTAATTCTAGGAAGGGGAAAATGTAAGTCATACCTCTTTTAAGTCATAATCTTCCAGGAATAATGAAACCTTCACACCAGGAAGCTGTAAGAGGAAAACAAATTAAAAAAACAATAAAGATTTTTAATGGGGATAAAATATTAATCATAATAATTTTAGAACGAGGAAAGAGAGATCTAAAAATGAGAACTTTGGTGAGACTTTAGCAAAGCCAGCAGGTATTTAATATATTATATTAGTTTATAATCAACAGCCTAATTGGTGAAGTTTCATGTATCAATGAATTTACTTTTGTATTAATCAGGGTTCATAGCCAATTTCCATGGGAAAACTCAAAGTTTTTTCCAAGTTAAGATTTTAGTTTTCAAGGCTACAAATGACTCATTTAGATGTGAATTAATTTACGGCACATGTCTGCCAACCACACATACCCATAAAAACTGGCATAAAATTACCGACAAATGTCGCTGCATTCGAACAAAGGCTATGGTTCGGGCTTTTCCATTGACCTTGTTTATTTGCGCTTTTGTTGTGTTTTTACAATAGGGAGGGAGGTTTAGATCTTAATCTTCAATGTTTTTCAAGGATTTCAAGGTTACTGACTGTTTTTAAGGGTATTAAATTGTTTTCGAAAGTATTCAAGGCCTTGAAAAATGAAGTTGGTTTTTCCACGTTTTCAAAGTCCGCTACGAACCCTGATTAATAGTTCTACAACAGTTGTTTCCTTTGTTCTGAAGCAATTTGTACTACATAGAAAAATAACAACAGGTCATTCTCTCCCCTCAGTCCCCCTTTAAGAACAGCTAGGAGCAGAGTGACAGAAACATATTTTTACCTTTGCAAGATTGTTGTTGTTCACAGCTTTGTTGGTTACTGCAGGTGGGGGTAACTCAGTGTCTAGTAATGCTGGTGCAATGAAACTGAAACCTCGGAACAGTTCATGAGCAGTGGCACTTGGGGGGATTCCAGGTGAATCTGAAGATGCCAGATTTCAAATTCATGAAATTTTGTCTTACCATAAACTCTTCCAATAGCCTTTGTGCAACCTTTCAAACAATGAGGCATGTGACAAGAAAAACAAAACTACCAAGGGTGGTATTGTATGGGAAGGGAAAAAAAAGTGAATTATATATCTACAAATGGCGAATGGGGACAAACATGAATTCTATAATTGTTTTCAATGAAAGGGTAGATTCTGATACACTGAGATATTTGATCTGCTTCCAGTTGATACTGAAAAATGAAGATTCAGCATCATTTTTCCCAAATCTGCCTGTTGAAATACTTCTGTACATTTTTTACACATGATTTGCAGTGCATCTGTTTTCTTTTCATAAGTTAAACTCAAGATGAATGACAATTTGATAACTGGCGTTGGCAAAGATAGCTACATCGGAAAAAAAAAAATTGACATAGTGTAGCTTGATGACACAAGGAAAAATAGATATTTCTTTTCATCATTTTTTTAAATTGATAATTATGGATTTTCAGCAAGTACACATTTTTTTTTTTAAATGGTCATACAAAAAAAAAAAACATCAACAGAACAGCTTGTGCTGTTTCCAGTTTCCAAGAATCCAAGGTCTGGTTTAAAATCTGAAATAACCTAGACTAGTTGACAGAATGGTTTACTAATGATCTTTTCCTTGACACTGAAAGCACCACAGACTCCAGACAAAGATGAAGGGTTGATCCACTGGTTTAATGAAGAACAAACACTAATCCCTAGACATGGAAAGACCCGCCCCATAAATTAAAAAAAAAAGCATTCTCATAAAAAATCCAGACCATACCTTTTGGGGTTTTTGTGGTGAATTCTTTGTCGAAGTAGAAGACGTCATCTGTTTGCACTACAGCAGGTTTGAATGGTGGTTGCAGCTCGCGTTTGTACAGTTTATCCCAATTTATCGTAGAGAAGAAGGAATGCTTTTTCATCTCCTCAATGCCATTTTGACCAGATCCTATAACAAATACATAAAAAGATCTTTTAGCTGGAGCTAATTTATTTTGCAGTTGCCTCAATCTTTTCATTCATTAAATGAAAAACTAAAATAATACTAAAAATACTAAAAACAATTCAATTACATCTGTTGTGTTGTTTTAATGCCACTTACTGACATGAAATAGAAAAGCTTGAACAACTGAATAAAAACATATTTATTCAACATTACAGAGAGATTGCGGTTGTGCTTCCTTCCTCATACTGCCGTTTGTTTTCCTTATTTAATAGTAAACGATAATATCTGATTATTTAAGTTTCAGTGAAAATGAGAGCCACATGCTAAAGCGGTACTTTGAAATAAAAATGTTAGCTTAAGCTTATTCACAAGTTTAGCTTAAAATAATAATAAAAACATTTATTCACAGTTAGTGCTACTTTGACAGCAACTTGCAATATAATAGTGAATATATATTAAAAAAAAAAAAAAGACAGAGAGAGAGAGAGAAACTTTTGTCTTTCTGCAAACAGACTCTTGACACAGAGTTTGCTTACCTAATCTATTTGCAGGGTTTCTTTTAAACAGGGCTCTCAGAAGGCTTTGGGCTTCTGGACTCAAGAAGGGGGGCATCCCAAGTTTAGCCCTGTAAATAATAACAACAATAAAATAGAGTAAATGTTCTGGGATTTTTGTGCAGTGAGTCATTCCAGCATTAAAACAAACCCATACACCGAAAGGTAGAGTTGGGGACAGATAAAGTAAGTAAGTAAGTAAGTAAGTAGAGTCATTCCAGTATTTTTATAAACGGAAAGGTTGGGTGTACTCAGATAAATATATACTTAGAAAAATGTTCAGTAGCAAGAATTTTAATGAACTCACTTGAGAATCTGTGTCATTGTTTCTTTCCTGTTGGCACCTTGGAAGGGCAGGGCACCCGTCAACATTTCAAACTGGAATAATAAAAAGACCATCATAATATATTAGTAGTGCGTGGTCACTTTTCAAACACAGCAAGCACACATATTTTTGGAATGACAATCCTCAGCAACAATTACAGAATATTCAAAGTCAGCGCTGTGGGTAAACAGGTCACTGAATCAGAGCTTTGATGAAAACTACCATAACAAACTTAGCTTTCTTTTTTTTTTTTTGTACTTCAACAAGATAAATGCAGGCATGCCATAACCCTTGACTGAATCCTTACATTTTTACAAACTATGTCCAAACACAGAAACCTACCATAAGTACACCATATGACCACCAGTCAGCTGGGGTGCCATGGCCTTTTCTGTTGACCACTTCTGGTGCCATGTACTCCACAGTACCACAGAAGGAATAGGTTTTGTTCTCCTCAAATATTGACTCTTTACTCAGGCCAAAATCTGTGAGCTTGATATGTCCTTCAGTGTCTAGAAGAATGCTGTGAATAGAAGTAAAGGCAAATAAACCAAGGTCTCCTTTATGGAAATCATCAGACAGGCACTGCAGTGGAACCCCCAAGGAACCTGAAAACAGGGAAGGCCAAGGGAAAGATGGAGAAGATGTGTGCAGAGAGACAAGGAAGGAACAGGACAAACATGGTCAGAACTGGCAAAGTTATCCCAGGACAGAATAAAGTGGAAATTCCTTATGTGTGGCCTATACCCTGATAAGGATGAGGAGCAATGATGATGATGAAACCAAGGTCCAAGAAAGCATGATTTTTAAAATGAAGGAATTATTCTATGTGAGGACTTCATAGTCACCGAAAAATGAACCACTGGATTCCTATGTTCTTATTCTTAAGGTTAATGGCCAATTTAGTAAAACAAAAAATTACAGACACAGGCAAAAGTTCAACATTCATTTGTGTTCGTTCGTTTAAAAATCAGAACTACAGAAACTTACTTTTCAGGTTTCAGATCTCTGTATATAATGCCTAGTGAATGAAGATGGTCTAAAGCCAAAGCAAGTTCTGCTAAATAGAACTTTACATCTTCTTCTGTGAACATCACCTGCAGAGATGAAGGAAAACAATGTGACGTGAATTTTGATTTGAAGAAGAACAAAAACAAGGGCTTGCTTTTCCTTGTCGACAAGTACCACTAAAGGATTATCTTACATAGAACTGAGCTAAATGTGCGCAAAAACTTACTTTAATGCAATTATTCCTGGGTAACAAGTCAGCAAATGTTACTAACTTCTTAATTTTGTCAGTAAACTATTCCCTCTATCAGCAGTTTAAAGCCCACAATGTTGTTGAAAATTATAAATAATAATATGCACTTTTCAACCATGTGTGAAAAACATAACAATATTTCAACAAACCTCCTTTGACAAACGTGTGAACAGATCTCCTCCTCTTAAGAACTCCAGAATCAAGTACAACTTGCCTTCTGTTTGAAATGCTGTAATTAAAAACACATAGAGAGATGTTTTACTTTCCTCAAAACATAAAATAAAATTTGACTCGAAAGATTACCAAAAGTTTTTCCACAGTGATGTTATGTTAAATCGGTGTATTCTGTACAAGATCAGCATAAAATGTTTGGGATTAAAAGATACTTTGAATGTGCAAAGTGTTTCCCTTTTTAACAATATATATATTAGATATGTAACTTAAATTGAGAAGTATTTTGAAAAGTCAAGCAACTTAAATCCAAGCAATCTCCCCCCCCCCCCCCAAAAAAAAAAGATTTTGGATACAGTAACCTTTTATCAAAATATACACTTCTTACAATGCTGACACTGAGTAGTATTTCTTTAGGTCACATTTAAGTTATCTGTTTTAAAGGGAATTCAATTGCGCATCTTACCATAGTGAAGTCGAACAATGAAAGGATGATTTACATCTGCCAGTATATCCCTTTCCATTTTAGTACGCTGGCGATCTCGAACTGTGTAGATGCAAAATATATAATTTTGTTTAACCGATTCTAAATCTTCGGTTGGAATTAATTTATATTAAATTAATTGAAGTGTAATGAAAAAGAACGGCATATCATATAACCAAGTAATTAAATTGCTGAATTTTTTTCAAAAGCAAAGCAAGGATGTAAAAAATGTCAAACTCAGACCCTCATGAAGAGAAATAAAATCATGTAGGAAAAGAATGCCATGATGGATCTTAAAAACTGTGAACAGGTAAGGTTGTTTTATTTTAAAATCTTTTACATACACAAAATATTAGTTCAAGTAAGCATTTTCTCACCTCCACAATGCCAGGCAACAGACCAGATAAGTGGGTAGAGAAAAGAAAGACAGCTTGGATATTCAAGGGTTACAAACTGAGTAGTGTGCTCACTTAACCCTACATTTATACATTTTCAGAGCAAGTCTGAAAAATCAATGATTATATTACCTTTCAGGGTTGCCTTTTTCAACACTTTCATAGCATAAAGGGTACCAGCATCTGGAACAGATATTTTCCTGACCAAGAAGACCTGTAATGAGGTGAAGGTGTCAAAATTTAAAAACTGCAAAGGTAGCCTACATTCCACAAAGTCGTATACATTCATCTGTTTCATCTATTGTCTCAAAATATGTTTTATCTGAACTGCCAAGAACTACTATGCAGACATTCTGTGAGGTTTTCTTCTTCAATTCAAAAACTGTATTAAATGGAATGAAAATTAGTGAGATAATAGATGAACAGTCACAAAGTGAATTCAGCTCAGAAAATACAATGGCTGTACTTTCCATGCATGTGATGGTGAAATGATAAGATTTGCTTAAAGTAGTTGAAAGAGCTTTACTTTCTGAGAACGCATTATAATTGTGCATTTCACAATCACCCTATGTTATCAAATAAACTTTTTCAGTTGTTTTTTTTAAAATTATGCATGCCGTCCATGTTTTCATTAAATGAAAGGGTCTGAAGCTTTTCTCAACAATTTATAACAATTGTTTTTTTCGAATTTCAGGTTTCTCCCCAAGAACATTAAGAGTACAAAAAACACAATAGCAAAATTTATGGCAGCTACAGTAATATTCTGGCCAACACCCACACTCACCAAAAAATTCCAAAGATGAGAGCAAGATAATTATTAAATTATTAACATATGACGTAATGACAACATTTTCTTTTACTCACCTTGCCAAACGAACCCTGCCCTAAAACCTTGAGGAGCTCAAAGTGGCTTGGATCAGCTTTCTCGCCTTCTTTTGTAACATTTGTGATTTCCACTTCATTTTCTGATTCCAAGTGCTGTAAAAGAGTTTAATAAAATAAAACATGTACATAGGCAATGAATCAATGTTAATTCAAAAGACAGAACATAAAAAGATCATAACAATAAGTCAACAGAAAAAAACAGGAATGCTTACTTGAAAGGTCACACTGACAATGATCAGAGTTCCTAGTTTCATACTCTGCGAACTCAATTTAATCTTTTAAAACAACAATAAAAAACAAACAAAAAAATACTTCCAATTTTATACCTTTTTGGAGATCAAGTGCTCATACTGCTTACAATAAAACTAAAAATCTCAAACTCAATTTTCTAATTTCCTAATAGTAAACAATTTCTTTAAAAATGGAACAAAGATATCAGAAGGAATGAAAACCTGACTGGTCTCAGTGACACCAAAATGAAAACGCACCAATTAAGCAGAAGTTGTAGGTTTCATTTTGTGCAAGTTCAACTCTACTCCCATAATTATCATACTGCCACTCTGGGCTCTGACCAAAAGCATTTCTGTGGACTCTTTTTAAACACTAAAACAAACATTTTTCAAAAATCAACATATGAATTTGGAAATTAGAAGTACAAAAATCATTCAAGGATCACAGTACATACCTGTAAAATACAAACTGATTCTTACCTGATCATCCACCAGCATGTCCTCCGTGCTGCCAGCCTGTGAACAATTTATTAAAATTATTACAAGGTGTTATAACAGATAGGATCAGAAAAAGTGTTTTAAAATTATGTTATAAATGCATCTTTGAGTATTTGACACAATTATTTAAAGCTTCCTTTTCTGATTTAGGTAAATTCTGATTTCAATTTTATACAATGACTATGTATTTTATATCGTCATCAAACTGAATAATTTATTATAACACTGCATGACTGCATATTTCCTCAGTAAAAAAAAGTGTTTTTAACAACTTTCTCTGGAAAAATGCATCAGATCATAACCATCATTTCAAGCAAGCTTAACCCTGGTTTTGCGACAAGAGAATTACAACACAATAATTTTATTTAATGTGTTTTGCTAAAACATTATTTTGGAATTACATTTTATTTTGACTTAAACAGCAAATTGATCCCGTCTCATTAAACCCACAGCTTGTCAAGTAAACAATCGGGACCACTATTGTACAGGAGTGTCAGAGCTAGATCTAGATCTAGGCTAGTCTAGTTAAGTTTCTGACTTGCAAAAGAGGCAACCTTAATGCCTTGCAGACACGAAGCATAAATGATAATGACCTCCTTAAAAGTGTTTAGCCTAGATCTTTATCATCTCAGAAAACAACATAGATCTACTCCTAGGTCAGTTTTATCGGCAATATATCACACTGGAGTGGAAAAATCCACACATGAAATAAACTAAAGCCAAGACCAGTGCAGTTCTTTTTTCTGACCTCAGTCTGACATTTCTGAATCATGTAGATCTAGATCTAGATCTAGATCTAGTCTAGTAAATAGCTTGATTTTTGTTTGTTTCCAGTCTATTCCACAACAATTTATTGAAATTAATCTAAAATGTCAGGTCAAAATGGACCTGACACAGACTACAAATGAGGTGACAACTGCTGATGACTGGATGATGTTTGTCTATTTGTCACAATGTTTGATCCTATTTTTTGTCCCTCACAAAACATTGATGAATGAGAAGTGAGATCTCTGGAATTATAGTCTAGGCCTAGATTTCTACCTGGATCTAGGTCAAGGTCGTGAACTTAGACTTATTATCATTTTAAACATACTTTGGCATGGCATGTTTATATTTTGCGTCGGATATCAATCTGATAGATCTAGTGCCGACGGAAGAACAAGTTCACTGCTTGCCCGGGATAAGAGCAAGTAGGCTACCGCTGTCGGGCGGAAGTCACTGGACTGAATCACTGAAGACGTCGAAATGTTATTTAAATTTTTAATTCAAAGTTATAGCTACCTCTGATTCGTGTGCCACTTCCATTCGACGCCATGGATCGGCGTTAAGTGCCAAAGGCATCGTTGGTGAATAAAGGGGAATTTTGACAACTTTTAACCGACACCGTCCACCGACTCTCCAAAGTTGTATCCGACCAATATGGCCGCTGGATGTATCACAGTTGCCAGTTAATTTTCTCCATTTTAAGCCAAATTGTTTTTCCTCGTTTACTTATATGGCCCCGTAGACACAACAAGCGGCTTTCTGGAGACAAACCAAAATAAATAAAATGAATAAATAAATAAATAAAGGAATAAATAAATAAATAAAACAATTCATGAATAGGCTAACTCATTAGTTTTATCCATCTCTTTAGACATTTACGGTAGAAAATATAACCTGAACAAGGCAAAAGATTCAAATTCTAACACTAATTTCTGCCCATATAAATGTATGGTTCATTTTGTAAAACAGTCTCATGACTTAATTTATCATGGTTTAGATAGAAATAGAAAGAACACTAAAAACATTATAATAAATTATAAGCGTCAACAAAGCTTTTCTCATCGCCGAAGCCCTGAATCTAGAATATTATAATATGAAACCATTGACTATTAGATCTAGGTGTAAATTGGCTTTTATTCAGTGTCCTATACATCTTGACATAAAAGTATACGAAAGTTAAATATACATGCATTTCATTTTGATACATTGAAACGATGAACAATCATCATCCAGACGATGAAATAAAGAATATCGTAATTTGGACAAACGCAAAGCAGTCTGGCACGATCTGCACAAAACCAGCTTCCTGTTACGTAGATCACAACATTCTTCGCATTGTTGCCAAGCCATTGAGCGTAATAGATTGTCGTAGGTGGAAATCGCTTTTTTTTTTTTGTAATGCAGACGGTTCACCCGAGAGCTAAAGCAAGGAGTGCAGCGATGGTCGATTTAATCACAGGATAAAAATTAGAGGAAGTGTTTGCTTTCTTATTCAATTCAGTCGCTCTGCTTGGCCTGAAGTTCGTACTAAGAATTACAAACCCATCTTTTTGTGTACGTGCTTATGATGCTTTCTTAAAAGTTAATTTTCATAAACAAAAACAAACAACTGCCAGAGGTATTTCGTGTGGGGGCAGCCGGTCCCCATCACCACAGGTATCTGAGTGTCGTCGAATAAAACAAAAGAAACGCCGTGCCTTCTCTAGGCGTTGACTATTGCAGAAAATCCTAACGTTTTTAACCTAACCCTACCGCCCCCTCGATTAAACATATAAAACGGTTGACATCATCATCGCCACCGTCATCATCATCACCACCATCATCATCATCATCATCATCATCATCATCATCATCATCATCATCATCATCATCATCATCATCAT
>JBDFRD010177633.1:15460-37363 GCA_039654405.1 Bullina lineata | reverse complement strand
TCATCATCATCATCATCATCATCATCATCATCATCATCATCATCATCATCATCATCATCATCATCATCTTCATTATCGAAGTAATTTTCAACATTCCTATAAGCTTTTGCTCATTGTCTGATTTCTTTTCTAGAATGTCCTGCTCATTTATATGGTGAGACGTGCACTGAAGTGTGTCACTGTAAAAGTGAAACAGACATATGCCCGAGAGACGGGCACTGTCCCAAATCACGATGTGCAGATGGCTGGATAGGCTTCCGTTGTAATACCCGTAAGTTTAGATTCAAACATTGGAATGTTAAAAACTGGAGGACCTGTTAAAACCAGCTGTCATGAACTCGGGCATTCAACAAAGTATTGGATGTAGTGGCAAGTCTAATTTATTTACGTAAGTTTATTGTAAATCAGTATCTCTATTGATTTTGAAAAGTAAAAACAATAACATAGCACAGTGTAGGAAAATTTGTGACTAGACAATGAGTCAGATTTTTTTTCCAAAGAGTACAGAACAATGCAAAAAAAAAAAAGTATGGAAATTTTTTGGCTAACTTTTTTGTTTGAAAACATCTGTAGTGTTGAATTTAAATTTAAACCTTTCAACTTTATTTCTATCACGTTTCTTTTCTTATCAACACCCAGCATGCAAGCGAGGCCTCTATGGACCAGCATGTGAGAAGACCTGTGATCATTGCCGCAACAATCAGTGTGACCCAGAAACTGGGTTCTGCTCTGAGTGTCGTCCTGGGTTTCGAGGCAGGCGTTGTGAAGAAAGTAAGTACTTGCTTTTTTTGTTTTTTCATTTGTTATTCTAAGGGAATTTTGATTATAGGCTTTTTTCACCCTTAAAATATCAGTCTCAATATGGAACAGTTCTTTGAATAATATGATTTTACTGTATCCTTTTCATTTTTTGTTTCTTTTTGTTTTTTTGTATTTGCTTACTTTATGAGCTTGATATATATTTATTTGTGTGTATTCTCTATTTAATTTTACCATCCTAACTGTTACTTGTTTCACACCAACAAAAAAAAAAAAATATTATCTAGTATCTTTCTCATTCGGTAAGTTTTAACTTTGTTGCATATTATCAAGCTTAAAATTGAGACACATTTTAACATTTGTTTCTCCGCACTGTGCCATATTTTGTAAACTTGTTATCCAGTATGAAGAAAATATTGATGCTACTGTTTCAAATTTATTCCCACAGCTTGCACCACAGGCACTTATGGGCTTGACTGTGCAAAGACCTGTGGCCGCTGTAGGAATGGGCAGACCTGTGATGCTGTCACGGGCTCCTGTCATGGATGTGAGACTGGGTACATGTCATCAAACACCTCCATTCAACTTTGTGATTTACGTGAGTTGTTCTTTTAATCTCAAAATGAAAGCTGACACACGATGGAACTTGACACAGGATGAAAGTTGACACACGATGGAAGTTGACACATGATGGAACTTGACACAAGATGAAAGTTGACACATGATGGAAGTTGACACATGATGAAAGTTGACACATGATGAAAGCTGACACATGATGAAAGCTGACTCATGATGAAAGTTGACACATGATGAAAGCTGACTTATGATGAAAGTTGACACATGATGAAAGCTGACCCATGATGAAAGTTGACACATGATGAAAGCAGACTCATGATGAAAGTTGACACATGATGAAAGTTGACACACGATGGAAGTTGACACATGATGAAAGCTGACTCATGATGAAAGTTGACACATGATGAAAGCTGACTTACGATGAAAGTTGACACATGATGAAAGCTGACTTATGATGAAAGTTGACACATGATGAAAGCTGACTTATGATGAAAGTTGACACATCATGGAAGTTGACACATGATGAAAGCCGACTTATGATGAAAGTTGACACATGATGAAAGCTGACTTATGATGAAAGTTGACACATGATGAAATTTGATACATGATGAGAGTTGACACATGATGGAAGTTGACACACAATGAAAATTGACACACGACTGATAAAGACCGACACATGATTAAGGCTGACACATGATTAAGGCTGACACACGATGAAAGTTAACATGTGATAAAAGTTGACTTATGATGAAAGTTGACACATGATGAAAGTTGATACATGCTGAGAGTTGACACATGATGAAAGTTGACACATGATGAGAATTGACACGCAATGAAAGTTGACACGATGAAAGCTGGCACATGATGGAAGTGGACACATGATGAGAATTGACACACGATGAAAGTTGACACATGATGAGAATTGACACGCGATGAAAGTTGATACATGCTGAGAGTTGACTCATGATGAAAGTTGATACATGCTGAGAGTTGACACATGATGAGAATTGACACACAATGAAAGCTGGCACATGATGAAAGTTGACACGATGAAAGCTTGCACATGATGGAAGTGGACACATGAGCATGAGTCGTTTTTAAAAAAGCAAGAAATTTTTCTTCATATATTGTATACATCTAGTATGCTAGATTTATAACAAACTGTGTGATTTATAGTTTGTGAAATTCTTCATCAAGGAGTTCCATTCAGATTATTACTAGGCTTGATTCCAGATGATTTTCAATCCACAATGTTGGACGGATTGTTTCCTGTGTAGCTGTTTGTACCATTTTCTAGGCATCCCTAACCTTTTGAATAGCTCCAGTCAGTTTTCATTGATACTCTTGATAAACTACTATCGAAGACTGAAAGTGTCATGAAACAATGTCAAAGAGTATGTAAAAATTAAATCTAATTTGAAACAAATGTTTCCATTACAGCGTGCAGTGAGAGTCGGAGATACGGCAATCAGTGCCTGCATCGATGTGGCAGCTGCATGGATGGAAAGCCGTGCGACATTGTAGATGGAACTTGTCCCACTGGCTGCTACAGTGGGTACTTGAGACCACTATGTATTCAGAGTAAGTGCTTTGTGTAGATCAACAGTTCATATTTGCCCTGTAGGATGCAACAACAGCACCTTAACAACCCAGTCTTAAACATAGTTTTGGAGAATTTTCTGATTTTGTTGGCTTTTAAAAAGCTCTAAATGGCTTTTCTCATTCACTTAATGAACAGTATTCTTCCCTGTGTTGAGCATACTGGTTTATAGATTATGTGAGTATAAGTGAATGTTTTTTATTTTATTAAGAACTTAAATTAAAAAAAGGTTTTTAATTAGAATGAAAACCATAATGAGTAAAACCTATTGATCAGATGCCTGAAAAGTATGTTAATTGAACCCTTAAGACCTACAATCAAATATTTTTATAGCATTATTTATTGTTTTTTAATTTCCAGAGTGCCATAGTCACTCTTTTGGCAAAGACTGCAAGCAAAGATGTGGCATGTGTCGACACAACAGTACCTGTGACCCGCTCACTGGACGATGTCCTTTGGGCTGTGGGTCCGGCCACACAGGATTTGGCTGCATTCAAAGTGAGTGCGACTTTGTTAGCTTCAGCAGGCTTTGCCTGTTATGGTAAAGTAGGTCATTTGGTAGAATTTGTGCTGTTTCATGAGGTGATCAGCATCAAGTTGATAAAGGTGTGAAAACTCAAAATGCACATGAACCTTAAAGAAAATTTATGATTACATAAATAATAAAGAAAACCAAAGGAGCTGATGAGTATGAAGGTAATACTAAAGTGTATAATACTTATAATGAAGTATTAACAGAATCAATAGTTATTTGAAATTTATAAAGCGAGAAAATTTAATGAGTATAACAAAAGAAAACAAGACTTTCTGGCACAATGAAATATATCCCTTCCTTTGTGTATACAAGCATTGAAAAAGTAATGTCAAAACACATCAAACTTAAAGTTTTATTCTTTTTTTTTATCATCGTTGGAGAACCAAAAATTTGCCCTGCTTGAACAAAGTAAAAACAGTGATTATGATAATTTGAAATGTGAATTCTCATTTCGGGACTTCTTCTTTTGCACCATTTACTTACTGGGCTTATTTTGTTTTTTTCTTTTCTTTTCCCAGAAGTGGTTGCTGAGAGCAACACAACAACAGTTGCAGTAGCTGCTGGTCTGGGAGGAGCCATTTTCTTCATCCTGTTGTTGCTGATCTGCTATGTGCTCTACAGGTGTGATGGCTTTGTGTTTTTGTGGTTTATTGATGGCTGTTTTATAGAATCATTGACCTTGATTGAACTCTTTGTGCCCTTACCACTTGAGCCTTTCTGCACCTGAGCTCCTATTTGGTCCAGGGATGTAGTCACAGCGTTCGGTATATAGGAACAAAGGCGCTAATGACGTGTTATTTGGGGATGAAAAGAGTCGTGATTAACATTCAAGTAATTCTTTTGTTGTATGTTGTTTTTTTTCAGGAAACGGTGCACTAGAAATTTGAATGTGTCCAAAAAACTAGAGGTTGAGGCCAATGATATGATCATTCGAGATGAAAGCTGTCAGCTCTTGGGAGACTCCAGAGTTGGTAAGTTTAAACAGCTTACAGCTGAGAACCTCGCCACCAGCCGGTACTATCGTGACTAACATCAAAGGCATTTTGTTGGTATTTTGAGAGATTTTGTCTGTAATCGCATAAATGGAAAGCGAAAATTTGTGGGGTAGTTAGAAGATAGAAATTTAGTTTTAGTAACTACATGACTATAGAACAAGTGTCAGTCATTTTGTGTAATATTAGGAGCACCAGTTTCAATATTTGGGACTCATAGACCGGAAAGAAAAACATTTTACTTTTTTTAACAAAAAATGTACCTTGATAACAGATTTCATCATAAGAATTTAATTTTCTTTAACCACGTCCATTTGAAGAGGCTCTTATTAAATGAAAATCCTTTTCCGTTTGAAGAGGCTCTTATCAATGAAAATGACTACCTTTGAAGGGAGTGAGCCCCCATCGTTTGTGAAGGAGGAAGAGGACAACCTGAAGAATGAGGTCCAGGAGCCCATTTATGTCAATGTGAACAACAGAAAGCAAACCAGCCCTGTCCCTGTACCAGACCTCTACAGCTATATACTCAAGAATAAAGAACGAAGCCTTGAAGGCTTCAAGAAAGAATTTGAGGTATTCATTGTTCTAGTAAATATTAACATTCTACAGAGTGATTTCGTTTTAATGGCGTTTGAGCTTTCTATGAGCTTATTAGTACAATATTTAATAACCAATTCTTTCTTTTCTGTTTAAAAAGTTTTGACTCTAGCTTTCCTTTTTTGTTAGTTTTTCTTGTTTGTATTTTATTTCCAGTAAACAAAAATAATTAATTAATTCTGTAATATCTATCGGTGTTTCTTCAAAAAGCTGAGTATTCAGTCAGAAGTGGCAGTGCATTTAATTTTTCTTTTTACATCAGAGGTCTTTGAAGAAAGGTTTTATGAAGTGCAGGTGCTTCTCACATCTCTTCTTAATTTCTGTCTTATACTTTTTAGCATTCATTTTTTTCACATTAGTAAAGATTTAATGTTGCTTCTGTTATCAGTTTCATTGTGTAATTTGCGCATCGGTCTATTCAACCACTGTTCTAGTGGGACAGACAAATAGGTCTATTATCCATGGTCTTCAAAGACCAAAGGAGGCCTATACATATGTGTGTGTAAAATTAATTGTAAATTCTCTTGCTTCAGGAGCTTCCAATGGGTCTTCTAGCGCAGTGTGAAGTGGCACGCAGGTCAGAAAACAGAGTCAAGAACAGATACGGAAACATAGTTGCTTGTGAGTGTGGGGAAAAACATTCTCACCCTATTTTGTCTGTCATGGAAAATCTTTAGTGTTATAGTATTAGTATTGTTGTGTAGGCCTAATAAGGCAGGAAATGTCCTTTAGTATAATAAGTTATGCCTTGTTTTTGTTCAACACATTTTGAAATACAATATGCTCAAGCCTGTATGTCTGTGTCATTTTTGAAAATGTTCCCTCATGTAAAATGCTGGCTTGGCTTCTTTATTTATCATCGGTTTGCCGGTCCTGTTGCTCACAGGTCTGTGATTACCAATGGGCTCATGTAAAATACTACTTATGTGAGGCTTTTATTATACATTGACAGTATAATTATCAGTAGCATTCTTATTTGTGCGGAAAAAAAAAAGGAATCAGTTATCAACTAAATTATTATTGTCACAAATATTTAGAAAAAAGAGTTAAATAAATGCAAAAAGTAAATGAAAGCTGCAGGGAAACTGAAAAATGCAAAGTAGCAAACACAATGAAATGAAGCCATCCCGTAGAAATACACGGAGACAAACCGACAATTCGACAGTTTCTGTCTTTGAAGGGAACAAAAAACAGTCACATAAAAGGAGAAGAGAAGAAGGAAAAGAATAAGAAGAAAAAACTTAGCTTCATGCTAGTATCTTGCTTACTTTATGAGGTCAATTTGTTGGCTTTTCGCAACATGTGAATACTGAAGTAAATTCATTTGTTGTTTTTTTATTGTTATTGATTATACCATATCTTAAATAAAATCGTATTATCGTTTCAGATGATCACTCTAGAGTAATCCTGGAGACTTTGCCTAATGAGCCTTACTCTGATTATGTGAATGCCAACTTTATGGATGTGAGTAGAAAGTAGGGATTAGTTGTTTGTTGCTACTGAGCTTTTGATACCAAGAAATTAAAATATAGTGTATTGAAAAGAGCGGAAATATGAGAAACAAAATAAATCCATTTGTTTGAGTTTTAGATTGTTTTTATCATAATTGAATGATTATGTTCACTTTATTTTAGATTATGGGTACTAACTTTATTAGTACATTGGGCATATTGGTAGCATGATGGTCAAATGGTTGGAGTGCTGGGCTTGATGGGTTTGAATCCTGAAGCAGCTGTGATGTGTCCTTGAGAAATACAATTCACACCATTTTCCCCCTCCCCACACTTATGCAAATTGGGTACCCTAGAAGATATGAAAGTTACCTGTTTTTTTCACGCTACTGATACTGGGCTAAGCTCTGGCTCTATGGGCCTTGAAAGAACTTTGGTGCATATTGAGCATGCTTGAGAAAATGTCCTTTGATTTTCACTGCTTGTGTAAAATAAAACATTGGTTTTTATATTATAAGTAAGTGCCATGTCACTTTATTATCATAAATGCTGGCCTACGGCTGATGTAATACATGAGATTTGAACACAAGTATAATAATGTTAACTACAAGGTTTGAGGTCACTGAAAACCGTTATCCAACTGTGAAAGTGAAAGTTTGTCTGAACACCATTCTTGCTTCCTCTTTCTCTTTCTCCTGAAACCACCCACCCACTCATCGCAAAAAGAAAAAGGAAAACCTTAACTATGCTTTAGTAAATTCTCTACCCTTTTCTTTTCCAGGGATACTCAAAGCCCAAGTCATTTATTGCCTCTCAGGGTAAGTGCATTCTTCATAAGAAGGGTTTTTAGAAAAGTTCTCAAGTAAATATGAAAATATGTAGTTTCTTTTCTTTATGGTAGACTCAAGCAACCTGTCTCGGCTTAATGCAAAAATCTCGAAATTGTGTGTATTACAGAATGTCTTAGCATGATTTATATTGAATGGAAACTTCATCTGTATGGTAAGCAAGTGATTGCATGAAGCTGTACTTGTTGGAAGGGTGTTGTAAGACTAGACAAATGGAAATATGAATGACTGCACGAGCATTGTAACAATTACCCATGACACCTGAATTTGTTGTATTTTTGTTCAATTTCCCTTAAGTGAATCATGAGCCTAGTTAAATTAAGAATCTGATTTCATCAAATGTGCTTCAAAGGTGCCTTCATTCATTGTGAATTCACACAAAAAGTGTAATTTTTTTGTAGAAAAGGTATTTTTCTACTTGCTGTTGAAATGTCTTTAAACTAATTACATCTTGTAATGGGCTAGAAGCATTAAAGAAAGTGAAGGTGCGTTTTGCTGAGGATATAATTCAAGTCTGACTGTTCTCTATTGCACTGCATCAGGACCTAACAAAGTTATGATCAGGGACTTCTGGAGAATGGTCTGGCAGCAACGTGTCTCAAAGATAGTGATGCTGACCAACCTTATGGAAGCTTGTAAGGTGAGGAGTTCGCTGTTCAATGCCAGATTGTCTTCCATGCCTTAACAGACACTCTAAGAACTAATCTAGTGATAAGGCGTTACGACATTGGAGTAAACATTATGCGTATAATTCAATCAGTCTCTGTTGTTATATTTACAACTGAGCCTGCTTCCAAGTTTAGTAGTAAAGGAAGACTTTCACTTTATTTTAGTCACCCTTTCATTTTTCTGTGGAAAACAAACTCCGCAGAAATGTGTAAATGGTAGACAACAGTAGTGACCCTCTATAAGTAGGAAGGTAGATAGCATTATCACCTCATGAACAATATAGTGATAGCTACATCGAAGTCTCTTTTGGGAAGATAAATAATATTGTGGTCTATTGATGTTTGATTTCCAATTTCCTGTTGGCAGAAAAAATGTGAGCAGTACTGGCCCGACGAAGGGAGCAGCAAGTATGGTGATCTGACTGTGTTATTGGTGAACACCACAAAGTACACTGATTTCATCATTCGCACTTTCGAGCTTTCTAAGGTCGGGGTTTGTTAATTTTTTCCCATTGTATTGATATCAATTGCTGACACTTAGCCTTATTTATGCATGTGATAATAAGTCATGCTTTTTGAGAGTTGCTTCAACATTAAGCTTTTCGTTTACTTGGAAAACAAATTTTCTCTCTTAAAAATACTTTAAAAAATCAGATATTACTGAAATTGAAAAAAAAGATAATCGTGACAATAGTAGAACTAAATGCTGTGCGGATTTATAAGCCATGCCCAAGTAAGGAAATCATTCTTCTATTCAGAAATTTTTTAATGTAGTTGCAAACGGAAATGAGTTTTTTTTAAGAAGTGCAATGATAAAAGGAACATTTCATTTAATGGAAATGCCTGGAAACTGTGAATTGAAAGTCTTCTTGAATATTGTTTAGGAACTGGAAAACAGCCGCATAGTGAAGCAGTTCCATTTTACGACCTGGTCTGATCATGGTGCACCAACCTACCCAACTACTCTGTTAGCTTTTCGACGAAAGGTCCAAAACTTCAAACCAGATGACACGGCCCCGATCATGTCACACTGCAGGTGAGTTATTGGCTAATTTTGTTGCAAAATATTTTCTGTGATTAGTATATTTTCGTTTTATCTTGTGTTGTGATGCCATTTTCTTTCTGTTTTATGTGGCTTATTCTGTGAACATAAGCAATATATTTCTTTCATTCACAATTCACATTTGTAAGGGCAGGTTTTGGAAAATAACAATGTTTTTATATGCATTAATTCTTTCATAAACTCGAGGGATGGGCTTTAATTAAGGATCACTTTTTCTTTATTTTTGTACATATTCAGTCATTAGTTTGCCGGGTTACTATGACTGTTAAAAGATCTGTGAATTAGCTGAGAAATGCAGTGACATGATAAGTCTTTTCTGTCCATCTTCAGTGCTGGAATCGGGCGTACCGGTACTTTCATTGCCCTCAACTATCTACTGGAGCAAGCTGCAGCAGAGAAAGAAGTGGATGTGCTGTGCTGCGCCCATCTCATGCGTGCAAATCGGGTCAATATGATACAGACTCTGGTCAGTCTTCTCTTATTCTACAAAGCCACTGCCAGCTCCTCCTCCTTTAAGAATTATTTTTATTTTTCAAATGACATAAATGAGATATGTTAAAAAGAAAAAGAAAAAAAGGAATAGAAATCACTGCACTGAAACTTTTCATCATAGCTGACATCTTTGAAGTAATCAAATATTGTTATCAGTATGGTCATGACCATCCACAGTAGCACTGTTTCTTTTCTTTTTTTTTTTTTTTTTTTTATTATTTTCATAAATGCCATACACCATCATCATGGAAGTTGTGTTCAAAGTTGTTTTATTTTTTCATCATCATCATTGCCCCTCACCCTTATCAGGTATAGGCCACGTACAAGGGATTTCCACTTTATTCTGTCCCAGAATAACTTTGCCAGTTCTGACCATGTTTGTTGTGTTCCGTCTTTGTCTCTCTTTATTTTTTCATGATTCGGACTATTTGTCTTTCTTTATAATTAATTGTGGTAATATAATGGTCTGTGATTGGGTGTGTGTGTGTGTGCGTGCGTGCGTGCGTAGTTTTATCATCATCACAATCCAAGTACCTCTTTTGATCCAATACCAGTTAATGAAACTAGATATAAGCAATGAAAAAATCCATTGAACATGAATAAACAACCAGTGACATCTTTACTGATTTCCTTTTTCTTTTTGCAGGAGCAATATGTGTTTGTGTATGATGCTGTCCTCGAAGCTCTGTTGTCCGGGAACACGACCATTCCTCGGTCCAACTTCCACAGCACATATGACGAGATGTTGTCTCATGAAGGGGAAGAAGAGTCCCCTATGGAGAAGCAGTATGATGTACGTTGATGTTGGAATTTGTGGCACCATATGTACACTTATTAATACAAAAAATACAGTTTCTTGATCTTTGATGATGTTTGAGAGTTTGCGAGGTTGTGGCAATGCGTCAACATATTGACACAATAATGACTTATGGATCACAATATACCATAAATCGTCAGTCTGGAAATGAATGAACAAGTGATCACAAACTAAGTCAAAACATAGTTTCTTGATCTCACAGTATCATGTGAGAATTTATGGCATTACTTGTAATTATACTAATAAAATAAGCCTTTCTGTTCAGAGAGTGATTTGAGACAGTTTGGGAACTCGTAACAAAGTGCTAACTCAGATATGATTTCTTTGTGAAAGTACACAGACTCTGCCATGCTCCATGAGCAATGATATATAACCTTTGTGTATTCTGGTTATGTGACAAGGAATAAAGTCTGGATGTATTTAGACATCACCAATGATCAGAATGCTTTTTGTATGGTACATGGAATGACTTTGTGATTGTTTTTTTTATGGTGTTTTTGAAAGAAAATCTTCTGTTTACTTAGAAAGTAAGGGCATTGTTCGCTTATTTATTGATGTGCATATTTTTTGTCAATAAATTTGAATCTCATTCCTTCAGAGCTGTAAATTGTTACTGTCAAATTAATTATTCATTCACTTCCTTGCTATTTCAGGTTCTACAAATGTTGTCACCTACAATAGAAAGAGAAGAGTGTTCATCAGCTTTCCAGGAAGAAAATATGCCGAAAAACAGGTTCAAGAACATACTGCCAGGTATATTTATTTATTTATTTATTTATTTATTTATTTATTTACCTGACTACTACAGACCAAAATTTACTTACTACTACAGACTAAAATTTACTTACTTAGGCATGTAATGAAATATTTGTGGCTCATGTTTATATTTTTCTTTCATGATTTTTTTTTTTTTTTAACCATATTGGATAATGCTAAAATACAAAATAATTTTGTGATTAATTATTTGCTGTCAGTCACTTTGTAGGACGTAGAGCTAATACAGTATGGCATTGTAACCTTATCTTTCTGGGTTTATATAACATATGTGATGTGTCCTCTTTGTATGGGTAAATAGATGATGCTTATTGCCCTGCCTTTGATCACTCTTGATCTCTTTTTTATACTATTTATCATATTGATTTACTTACCTTACTTGACTCTTTCTACTTTTTACTTAAATGCATTTTCTTTATCTTTTGCTCGATCCTTGCAGCAAACTTCAGCCGACCTTTCTTGTACACACCTGTAGATGGCTGCAATGACTACATCAATGCTGTTTACTTGTCTGTGAGTTATTTTCTTGATTTTATTTAACAGGTTTTTTTTTCATTTATTGATCAGATATTGTTGGTCGGTAAGTGCATTAAACTGACTGCTGTGCAGGTCATCAAAATTTGACGTTTAAGCAAATAGACATTTGGCTAATGGGATATTCAGAATAGTCCTATATCCAGTTCACAGATATATTTGTGAATAGTCTCTTCCGGCAACTTTTTTTCTTGTGATTTACATATAGAGACATAAAAAAAATGTATATTTGTGAATATTCTGTTCAGACAATTTATATTCAGTGAAAAGTGTTTCAGTACATTTGCATATGGAGACATAAAAAAGGTTTAATATTTGAGAACATTTGAAAGCTGTGAAAGATTATTTGGAATTGTATAATATCCATGTTTAATTGCTTCCTTAGTTCCTACATTTTTTTTTTTAAACTGAATCTCAGCCACCTTGGTTTTCCTATAGTTGTTATATAAATGCTCATTAATTGTGAACAAACTTTATCCCTCCGGCTGCAGGGCTACACCCAGAAGGACCAGTTCATCGTCACTCAGATGCCCTTACCCAGTACTGTGGCAGATTTCTGGCGGATGTTGTACGACACCAACTCGGATACCATCATTATGTTGAATGAATTTGACCGTAATGATAAGGTGATTGCTGTTATTAAAAGGCATTGACTGCATTGTGTTTAAATATGGCAGTAACTGGTAATAAGATAAGTAATTTGAGTAGCAGGTACCATCTTATGTTCAGGCTCTAGCACACGAAGAGAAAGTGATTGTTTTTTATGAGAATGTCTTAAATCTTTCCAACCATTCTTTCCAAGTCTCAAAAGAAAACGAGGATGATGCAGAATGTGTGCGGAATGGGAGGAGGAATCGACATGATTATATCTGGTTTGAGCATTAAAACTACTACCTGTCGTTTCCATGTAAAATAGAACAGAAACTAGATTCTTAATATTTTCCAATAGACATAAGTGAAGCTGGTATAATCTAATTTATTTGTATTTAATATACATTAAAGTCTTGAATAAAAGAACAATTTACGACATGGTTTGTCCCCTCTACAGAGCTGTGCCCTGTACTGGCCAGAAGAGTATGGCTACAGTGAAGAGCACGGACCACTCAGTGTAGAACTGCTGTCTTCCTCTGAAGCTGACCAGGATGTTACAATACGCGTCTTCAAGCTTAGCCATCTGGATAAGGTAAGGGTTCCTAATATTGGTAATGTTAAAGGTAACACTTCAAATACAATTTAGTTCGTAATATATGTAATATGAAACTCTTACTTTATTTCTAAGATTGTTTTGTGAAAGTCTTTGTCTTTTTTGGAGGGTGAAGAGTGAGGGAGCCTACTTCTGTTTAATAGAAACATGCTTCTGCATTTACAGAGTAATATGGATGGTTTCATTTCATTGGTTTCAATAGTCACTACTTGGCCCTCTCACATTTCAGAACATACAACGATGATGATAAAATGCAGAAAATTATTTACTATGACAATACAACTAACATACTTTTTAAAGTGAATAAACAAGCAAATACAACCTCAAATTCTTAGGCTGTTCAGTAAATATTTTGAAAAGTACTTGTGTTCATAAAACTAACGCTTTCCCCATCCCATTTTTTTTTCTGGTTTCAGGGAGAAGAGCGTGCAATCAAACAGTTCATGTTTAAGTCCTGGACAGATTACCAGACCACACCCAACTCCGTTGGGCCACTGTTGAGGCTTCACAGGCTGGTCAATGACTGGCAGAAACAGAACAATAAAGGGCCCATTACAGTGCATTGCATGTAAGTAAAGAAGAAAGGCTGACTGGGGGACTTGTCAATCACAGTAGCTGAGCAATTATGCTATAATGTATGGTGGAAATAGTGGAAGTAACAAAACAAAGAGAAGAGTAAGAAGTAAAGATGTAAGGTAGTGAGGCAGAAACTAGAGTTATTGAAAGGTAATTCATAAATGGCTTATCACAGTCGTGTTCTCATCAGTTTTGTATGAATGAACATTAAAATCTGGACATTTTAAGAATTCATTTTTTAAGCAGTGACTGTTGAAAAAAACTTGAGTTTTTAAAAACTGAGATAGCACAAAATTACAAACAACATAGTGCTGATTTTTATCATACTTTTACCTTTGATAATTGTACAAAAGTGATGAAATAAACATAAGGTATCAAGGCTGATTTTTTCCTTTTTTTTGGTTAAAATTATGATTGATATTTTAATTCATTGGATGAATTCCGACAGGAATGGAGCCAGCAAGAGTGGAGTTTTTGCTGCGATGAGTCTCCTTTTGGAGCGGCTTGAGTTGGACTATGAGGTTGATGTGTACCAAGCAGCGAAGCAAATCCGCATCAACAGGCCTCAGTTTATTGAGAATCTGGTAATTGTGCTGGGTGGTTTTATGTGTTAAGATCGGTCATACCAGCATTCTTCAGTCCTGAGCAAAGACATACATTTGTTAGTCAGATTTACATACAACTTATAGTTTGAAAATCTACGTAGTAGGCTTTACGTGTATTCAGTCAGTGTAAATGTGCTTGATTTTATTTTTGTTGAAAACGATATTGTCTCTTGTTCTTTCAAAATAAAAAGATACCGTGGAAACCTGATATAACACGATTGCTGGGACCTGCACTATTTCCCCGTAATAGCCGAATTTCAGGGGAAATAATTATAATACAAAATTGACCTGACAGGATGCAACCTGTGTTGTTCTATTGATAGCGAAGCTCGTGATGGAATGAGAAATGAAAGCTAAGCACAGCCACTTCACTCTATGCTCCATACCAGTCAATGCCGGTGATTGGTTTGTTTCATACCTCATACCCGCTCACACCACGGCCCAGCCTGCACAGACAAAGACAAAGTGACCACTGTGCGTCGACTTGCCATGCCTGCATCACGCCCCGCCTCGCACTTCGGGACATAATACTGAACACATAATCAACCCCACCTCTACCCCCTCCCTGCTCTCAGGGATTGCTTACGTCACCCCTCCTCCCCTTCACTCCCTTGGCCCGCGATGGTCAAACAATGAACTGCATAAGCCTAGACTGGCCTATGAGTGGGCGTTTTTTTGCAGCTGGGAGACTGATGTATCACTGTTATCACCAATCAGGTTATTTTGAACCCCTGTTATATCAGTTATACTTTCTATATGATTTATACAAGGATGAAAATGGGGATTACCAACACCCCTATTGTATCCGATATCCTGTTATAAGCGTGCCTATTATAAATGGTTTCCACTGTATTAATCAAGGCAGAGTTGTTCATTTTTGCAGGTTACACCCCCCCCCCCCCCCCTTGAAACAATAGACCATTTATTGTCAAATCTTAACATTGTGATGCAAGCTGTATGTTCTTTTCTTGCAGGAGCAATACAAGTTTCTCTACCAGATAGTCCAGGAGTATATGGACCAAGAATGAAATGCAGTGAATGTTCAAGAGAGCAGAGCGAAGACTGGGAAACAGGTTTCTGCTAAATAAGCTAAAAAAAAAGTTTTGAGTGATTGCTATTGTGATGTCTATGGGAGGCTATGGTAACATGAGAATAACATTTTTGATAACCAGGACACTTTACCTGGAATTAGAAATATTAAATGTTGACTGGGTTTTAAAAAAAAATTGTATTAATTTCGTAATTTTTTTTGTAACATCCTGAACAATTTGACTTATCTTGTGAAGAACTAGAATATTCAAAGTAAAATATACAGACTGTGCAGCAAAAAAATGTTTTCTAACATTTTTTGAAAGATTTTGCTTGGATGCCTCTGATGGGTTCTCCATTGTGCATTCGTGCAGTTTGAGATGTTTCTATTCAGTAAAATTTGTTGTGCTACGTACTTTACTCAGGAGTTATGATTTATTATGGCTGGTGTTTTAACCCCATCCTCCACCCGCTTTTTTTTTTTTCATATTAATTTCAGGTAATAGAGGAAAGATTTCCAATGTTTATCTGCGTGTGATGGGTGTAAGGAAGTGATTTAAACAGATGTATAACAGATATAAGTGTAAGCTCAGACTGATCAAAAGGGAGATTTTTGTTCACATTGACTGTGGCACCTCGCTGATATTGAACATGGTGCTAAAAAACTGGAGAAACGGGACATGTCATTTCAATAATTGTTAATCAGCTGCAGCAGCAGTTTAATGTTTCAATTTCATTGCATGTAATCGAGAAGAAACTTTATCAAATTGTGTAACACGCACTGCCATCACTGACTTTGACCCATGTTTCACTGGCTTAAAAAGTTTTGATTTAAAACAAGCTTTGCTGCTTCTATTGTGTGTACACTGCGTGTTTCTCGAAAACTTTGAAGTTTTCCTATAGCATTGCTATTTTTATGCTTGGACCAATATTACTGTAGTTCTTAGAGCTGTTACAAAAAAAAAAGGATTCTCTTCCAGTTCTCATTTCATGGTGTTCCTTTGTTTGCCCTGTCATAGGAAAATAATACTGTTTCAGTACATTTTTCCACTTAATTCTAGTACTTCTTCATCCTTTCATGTGATAAACTAAATCTGTTACTGTGCTTCAAAATGAACATTAATGGATTATATGAATTTGTTTCTTATATATATATTATATACATATACTTACATACAGTCCAACATGCATTCTTTGAACACACGTTTGTCAAACTCACCGATTTCCCAAACAAAAGTTGTCGTCCTAACTTTTTTCCTTTATTTTCTTTATATTTACTTCTCATATTCATCAAACATTTTCACGGAATCCTCAAGCTAAAATTCTGCCGCTCACCAATAAATCGGAAAGTTCCCTGTTTCAATTAATCTCTTCAAGGCCAGCAAAACACCCAAATCATTGAGCAGTTCAGTGTGCCAGATGTTTTGAAAGTCATAAAACCAGTCGCATAGGCCTAATAATGTTTGCAAACATCATATCCTGATGTACACTGTAGCTTGCTTCACTTTATGGGCCTACGTTGCGTATCCCCCTGACCAATTCAGCTTCTTGCCCAGTCCAAGTGCTGTGAGGCCTGCAATGGCAAGGTGTGAAAGTAACTCTCCGCACACTTGCTCCTGTCATTCCATTCCCTCATATGCTTTATAATTTGGAATAACATTTAAATGGCTAATCGCAAACTTCCTAAGACAAAGAGCCAAGGTTTGCTGACATAGATTGAGATTGAAATTTAATAAAATTTCACTGCCCATTCCATTTCCATGCAGTATTCTTTCTCCACTTTCTGGTTCTTAGTCATTCTTGTTGTTTCCCTTGACAAAATGGCGTCTCATATATTCCCTGAATCATGGATTCCTTGAATAATCTTTTTTCTCAACCCATGTAGTTCAACAAATGTGTTGGACTATAGATTATTTTGGTGGGAGAGAGTTAAAGTTAATAAGCAAGCTGATAGACCATTGCAGTAAATAGAATATTTAACTACTCACTTCCAAACATCTGTTTTTCATAGTGTGGATGTCCATTCAGAAACTCTATGAAGATCACTGATCAAGGAGACGCAACAATGAGAGTATATGCATTGGGGTTACCCTTCAAAATTACATTTGGCATGTTTCCCTTTTTTTTAGCCTTTATAGGTAGAATTGGAAGAAATCCACATTTTCTTTAGCTGACTATTTGTTTTGCATATAAACGCTTCTTTTTTTTTCAATAGAAATTTTTTTAAAGTTGTGATGCAGAAGTGGGAAAAAAAAACAACAGATTCATTTGTGGAGAAATAATTAAATATTTAAATTCTTTAATATGAAAGTTGATTATATTCTATTGAAGAAGAAATACATTCCTTACCCAAAAATGTCATTCCAATTTTTCACCACCTTTTTTTAGGAGGATTCAATTTTTCAGCCTGCTGTGTTTCACTACTTTTTACCTGGCATTTTGTTGATTATTTTATGATCAAAAAACACTTTTATCTGTTCTTTTTGTTCATCTCCTGAAACAAGAGAAAGGTGTTTGCTTTTTATTCTGACTTTGTATGAACTCTTGTCAAAAATCTATACATGAAGCCCTACAGTCATTGCATCAGAAATCATGTTGGTTTCAGTGACCTAAGTCTCAAGCCCGTTGCTCAATATTGCAGGCCTCTGTGCGCCTCGTTAAGTATAAAAAAGTGATGTGGCTGTTGCTTCAATGGGAAAATTCTTATTTATCTTTCTGTATTATGTCTGTGAACTTTATCCTGCCTCTCTCCAGTAATCTTTCTGCATTGTCTGTGAGCACATGTACATTACCCAAGACTTGTTTGTATAAATCGGAGACATTTTGAAACTGATTACGAAAAAGATAGCCAAAATAACCGTGATGTTGCACAGTTTTGAATATTTTAATTTTTTAAATATTTTAATTCATTTTAAATTCCAAATTTGAGATGGTGCATTTCTTTGCTATTGCTCAGCTTGTGACAATGTACCCGTGTACTGCAAAAACTTGGATTTGTTTCTTAGCTCAAATTTATATCAAGTTTTTAAACATATTTTAAAGTCTTCCCATCCATTATTATTCAATACCTTTGTGTCAGACCCTTTTTTTTTTCTTCGCTAGAGCCTTTCATGGTTCACAAGTTCGCTCTGATTACTCACAAGTCTCAATTTGTCTCAAGTGAAATCTGCGCAGATATTCTTTGCTGTTCAAGAGTGAATTACTTGCTCATTCTTATATATAATTTGTCATGTTTAGAAAAATAATTTTCTTTTTTTTTTTTAGACTCACGTCTTTGTACAGCAAATAGTGGTATGTGATGTCTTTGCGCTTTAAAAAAAAGTGTTTTTTTTTCTTTTTTTAAACTTTGTCAAAAGGTTGATCCTGATTAATTTTAATGGCAGAAAAATGATTCACCGTGATTTCTCATATTGTACAAAAATCAACAAAATTGTTTTATGCATTCACTATTTTGATATTGAAAAAAAATGAGACAGAACCCAGTCCCTGTCAGTTTTTAGAAAAGTCTCTTCTCACCCGTGTTCAGGATATATACATCAGCCTTTCTGTGGCAGGAAGAAAAAGAAGTCAGCACTTCTTTCTATAAAACTGACATGCAGCACTTACAAACTCCTTTTTTGTTAAAATACTAATGTATTAAATGCAGTCATTACTGATATGTTTGCATTTCTTGTGTAAACATTTTTAACTTTCAATTTACTTGCTGTTCACCAGCTAGATCAGTTCAATGTAACTGACTGATGAACAACCAATATCATTGATCAGTGAGTTGATGATTCCACCAATTCTATAAAATAACATTTTTATAATAGGCTTAAAAAGTATAATTTAAAAATCATTTAGCATTCTCTTTTTTATGACGTGTGTTGGAAGCCTTCTTAGTTCTATCAATGTAAATCTCGAGATTGATGGCAAACAATTCTCCACAAGCAGGCCTGCCAAAAAATAGAAATTATTTTCATGTTTGTTTAACAACTTTCCGCTTAAAATAATGTGGGTGTTGCTTTTTCCACAAGTTTGTTCAAAAACATTATTCCATATTCCACATTACTTTCTGTGATCAAAAATTGCTCGGCTTTTTTTTTTAAGTCTAAAGATGAAGCCTTTTTTGTTGTGGTTGATTACAGGAACATGATGATTTAACCTGTTTTGCTTATCCTCACTTTCCAACTTTTGCATTGTATTCCATGTCCAGCATCCTCAGGTGCCGTTGTCGAGTTTGCTTCCTCCATTCAGCTGGCCCTTTATATTTCTATTTTATCCTACAATAAGATGGATCACAATTTTCTTCAACTTCTTTTCAAGTTGCCTGTCAAATAAATAAACCCAGGGCCTCAATAGAAGCTGCTCAAGTTCCTTCCTGTCCTCTACAGCTTCTGGGCCTGTGAGGTGTAGATTGGTTATATTCTAATCACAAGCTCTGTTGACTGAGAGCAGGGCTGTAGCTCAGGTCTAGTGATTTCAGGAGCCTGCCATCAGAGGCAGAGTCCTAGGTAGCGATTTAATGAAATAGGGAAAGAGATATTATTATATTCTTTGTAGTATTATGCTCAAGCTGTTGCTTGAGTTTTCTGTATATTGGTGCAGATAATGAATAAGTTTTAATTGTGTTGATTTTGTTTAACTGCAAGAACAGTTGAGGAGGTCAAATAAATGCAAAAAGTGAATGAAAGCTGCAGGGAAGCTTAAAAATGCAAAGCAGCAAACACAACCAAATGAAGCTATCCTGTACAAATACACAAAGACAAATCAACGTTCGACATTACTGTCTTCGAGGGATGAAAATAATGTGAAGCCCAAGTCGCATCAAGGAAACAAGGAGGTCAAATGTGGTATTCGTAGGAAATCTGTGGTTTGATTTGATTTATTCATGATTTCTTTATTACATTGACATTACTGGTTGATTAAATGTCTACATTTTAAAATTATTGTGCATCATAAGTTATAGGAGAAAACAACTTAGAAAAAATGAAAAAAGAAATTCGTTTAATGATGAGAGAGCCAAAATATTGTTGATTTAATGTTGCTGAGCTGCTTGTGAATATGCCTTTTGCCTTACTGACATTGTGAATCGAGCAAGTCGAAAAGTATTATGTGAGCCCACCCGATGAGTCTGAGTTGCTCTTAAACCTGTGTACATAGTGTAATGTTCACACAAATTGAATCTGTCTTGACTTGAAAAGGCACACAGAAGCAGTAATGATAGCTGTGTTAGGAGTGTATGTATTTGTGATGTTGCTTTAAGTGGAGAGTCTGATGGTATTATGTGCGGGCTTTTTCTTTAAGAAAATCCAGTTTTGAAAGGGTGAGAGATGTCAGGGAAGAGTAAGAAAGAAGTTTGACAGGCAAATTTTTCTTTAACCTTTAATTAAAAAAATAATGTTTTACCCTGCAATAAATTTGGCCCATCCAAATGAATGAGAATGATAAATGTTGTATGAATGGGAGTGGGCATAGAGAACTAGTGTGGAATATGTGGTTAAAACTCTTTGCTACGATCTTATAAATTTTAGTTTGCAACTACCACTGCTTGTTCAAATATTTGTTTGTCATACACTTAAGTGTTTTTATACATAAAAGCTGGTTTTATTCCCTTCTTTATAATAATGATCAGTTAGGTTGTAAAAGTTTCTTGATTTTTTTTTTTTTTCAATATTGCCATCCTAGAAAGAACGCTGATTTAAAATGCTTTGACCCACAGTATTGTACCAATCAAAACCATGTATCAGATCAGATTGTTGTGTAACCGAGATGCAGAGAATGATGTAACAGTGTGCTAATTTTAGTCCTTTTTTTTTTTTTTTTGGAAGTTACTATGTATTGTGTAGTCTCTCCACACTTAGGCATGTGCACATTAATTATATATCTGCATCAGACAAACAGATGTTTACATTTTTTCAGAGATGGCCCTTTATTATACTTTCAAGAAAATATTGTAAGAGCTTTGACAATGAAAAAAAGAAGATGGCTACTTATACATGAAAAAGATGTCATGCGCTCTATGTCCTTTTTTTTTAATTAATGGGAAGGAAGAATCTCTACATTCCAAATCTGTTTATTGTTTTTTTCTTTTGATGTCTCTGAGAACAAGGACTAGAATATCATTTAAACGCCTCCCTTTCAGGGAATCTCTCTTAAGGAAAGGTGTTACATCATGATGTATATTCTTGTCATACTGTTTCTGGAAAATGATATATTTCTCCGGTTGAGCCTTGAACACAAAGTAAGGCCAAATCAAAGCCTGGTGAAACCCCGCAAAGTTTGTAACGTCTGAATACGAAAGATGCACTCACAAGAGTAACAAGCTGGAAAGTGATTGAAATGTTTTGTTGTTGTTGTATAAACAAAAAATCAATATTTCTTGCATGCATGTTGATGAAAGATTCTAACCTCTGTTAAAATAATCATTTTCTAATTTGAATCCTTGATAAAAGGAGGAATTCAAAATCCACTCCTATTTTTGAGCTAACTGGTGAGTTATGAGTGCAATAATTGACATGTCTACACAATCAATTGGCTCACATTTACCCATTGAGGAGTGATGTAGGGCCATATTGTATATTTTCTGTTGGGAAATGGTTAGGGATCCGTGAAGTGAATGAATGTCCTGTAGGGTCTAAGTCTTTAACAGTTCACGTGTGTCAGTTGATGGCTGCTGTGCTGAAAGAATGCATTTAATCCAAATACAAAGCTGGATTCGATGAAAATGTGAACACATTGAAGTTTGTGTCAAATGTTTTATAAGTTCCCATTTCTTTCTTTTTTGGGGGGGGGGGGGGGGGG